>JAJTUP010000100.1:0-205971 GCA_021399435.1 Diaporthe sp. PMI_573
AAAGAGCCAGACATAAGGTTCTTTCCTTGACGTGCTGCCTGTGAATATTATGTTTTGTGACCCTTCTGGCCTCGCCAATCCTGAGCCAAGGCCTCTTGGATGGGGTAGGCTTCTCCCATCTTACTTGACAGGGAGAAGAGGTATATTAGTGGGTCGAATAACCACTCCTGTTGGTTTCCAGTGGTCGATTGATGGTTTGATGTTGTGGTCTTCCCCCGTCTTGTAACAAGACCGACAAAGCACTGCCCCCCCAGCACGAGTCTGACAAGACGACTCTTGGGCAAGTCTCTGAAACTGCCACCAATTCCCAATCGCATTCGACCCTTGTTTCATAGATTCATAGCTTGGCCCTCCCAAACCTCTGAAAATCTGTTTCAATGATCTCCTCCTTCCCGCAGCACGCGAGCCAAGCTTTTGATCGACGTTTCCGTAACATTGCCTCGCGTTTTACTTCTCTACTTGGTATCTGCTACGAATCTGCCATATTGGTTTCCACCTCTCATGATGCAGCAATCGCAAGCTCCCAAACTGCGCCTTTCCGTCCTGGTTTGTATAAATGTGAGCTCGCATTCGAACAGAGTGCTTCATCAGATGTTCAATCTTAATCGTCTCAACTTTTACATTCTAACCCACACCTCAGGCGCTCTCGTCTTATATCGACATCTCTAGCTCAGCACACAGGTTCACCGCACGGTTCAGCACTAATGTACTTCACCAAGATCATCCTTGCTCTCATCCTCGCGGCTGGCGTCTCTGCCGCGGCAATCGGACCCCGTCAGGACCAAGCTGCGTGCGATCAGGGGCGCAGTGGGGTCGTTAACGGTCTTAAAGAGATTAACACGTCTGCGGCAGAGATCCAGGACGCGACGGTGAAGCAAGCAGTGCAGTCTGGCTTGCAGCAGTCCGCTGGCGGGGTCCAGCAGATCGGACAGGCGATCAAGGCCGGCCAGGCACCACCTGCGGCTGGCCGTGACCAAGTCCAGGCTGGCTTTGAGGCCATGAACGCCGCTATTATCGGAGCCGATCAGTGAGTAAAATGCCTTTTGCCCCATAAACCACAGCGGAGGTGTCTAAATGCCGTTCGTTCAGGGCGGATCCTGCCGTGGCTAGTACCCAAACGTCGCTAAACGCCGCCATCGCCGCGGGAGTTCAGGTTGTCCAGAATTGTGCGGCTTGAAACCAGGGTGAAGAGGGCACTGTACATAGCCATACAGATGTACCTAGGTAGTGTTCATAATCAGAGCACATTCAGTCAATGCGTGTCACATTATTTCCCGGGACAAGGTCTCTCCCATACAATAGGAGCGTCTGGACAATTGCTTACCGGGGACGAGATCTGAGAAATCTCGGATTATGAGGCGCCAGAAACTCGGCATTGTCTGACAGAACGTGTGACTACAGATACGGCTTTCCCCTGCTTCATTGCTGACCTCTACGTCCACTCTCCGATTAGTTCTGATCAGGCCGAGCATCACACCGTCTCACATGTAAGGTTCGAAACATCACTGATGGAGATCTGCATAGGACAGTGGGTACACATATAGAAAAGTCTGCTGTAGATGTTTTCTGGTGTTAGGGGAGCAGAGAAAGACTGTGGATGATTTCTTGCAATCCGACAGAGGTTCCAAAGGTGCTACAATGATAAATATAGAGCCGAAGGCCCATGCGCATAACCACATTGAAGCTGATTCGGCAGAGGGAGTTCCTCGCCTCTTCATCTGGTCGTCCCCAATATGCTTCATCAAGACGACATTAATCGACGACCACTGCTGCTGACATAATCCTGACAACATGACCAACTTTAGGTTGTTGATTGATAGTGTCGCCAGCAGTCGGACATCACTGAATTAAAAAGTCATAGGGGGAACTGCTGTGCGCTCAAATGGCTCCACATCGAATGTATACCTTCCTGGTTTCTGCTGGAATGCTGTTCTGATAGCTTTAGTGCGACTGCATACAATTCGACTTTGCATAATATTGATCCTGTGTAAAACATTACCTCCTCAGGGGCATACCCGGTTTATTGACCGTAGCATTGTGTATTGATTGCCGAATAAATACACCCTTCAGGAATAGATGTGACGCCACCGGACCATAACTTTGTGGCAGCGGTCAGATCTGGGTCAATAGGGCCGGCTCAGGGTCTCTGCCTACACTACGACTTCCAAGTCTTATGAGTATATTTCAGACAATTGCCCGACTTTTTTTTGGTTTGGCGTGATTGTGCAATCATCTGGTTCAACAGCCCATAAGCCGGTTGCATCCAGTTGGGAAACGGGTTCCCTGCGAATTCGAATGCAGCTCAAGAGCATGGCACAAGCTTCCAATTGAACAAGGACCTTGATTTCTCAAGGCATGGTTAAGTAGGCTTGTATTGCGGAACGCCGAGCAGCAGTCAGCATGGAGGTCGCTTCACACCCCAGCGCGTTTGTGGTTTACACGGAACAGAGAAAATCAATTTCAATGAGGGAGATAAATGATCTCGTCCCTGATACATGGTTACAGGCCGACAGGCCGGACGGCAGTGACGGTGGCGACCGGGCACTGATGCGTGTGACCTAGCTGGGACGCGGTCACACTTACTGTTTGGGCTTGCAAACTCTTCAGGCGACGTATCCAGACGAAGGGCGCTGCTCGTCTACATGATGGTTGCTGAAGGGGGTATGCCAGTGAGGTGGTATACTAATATGGCCCGAGACGAGATCCCATTGGGCCAGCTACTTATTGGTGTGTTCCACCCTCAAGCTTTGCGCCTTGGTCCGCGATAGAAAGTAGTGCTATTCCTCCAACGCCACAGGAGCAAGCTCTAGTCGTCGTCCACCATCGCCTGCGTCGAAATAGCATATTCCGTGCCTACCCCTTACCCCCCCAACAACAAACCTCTGAAGAGGGTGGGAGCCTACTACGCCAGTCCGACAAACGCCGTTCGTTTAGCCAGAATGAGCCAAAAAAAATAATAATACTACACATTTCGTTCTCAAGGCCACACCGTGGACTGCCTGCAGTAGTGGTAGGAATCAAGGAATGCCCCACCCAGTTCATCTCAGTCACCGTCGAACGTGGTACTGTTCAAGGCGTCACTACCCGTCCAGGGCTGCGACGCGGCGAGGGAGCGAGGGACCAACCGGCTTTGTCGGGCCGTGGAGATGTCGACGCTGTTAAGGCGAGGCTTACTCATCATCCTCATCCCACCTCTGATTCTCCCTCTTGATGAACTCGGCGATCTCGGGTTGTTTGAAGATGGAGCTGCCAGGCTCGCTCGCCCGTGGCACCTTGCCCAGGTTCTCGCCGTCAAAGACCGTACCAATGCTCTCGATCCATCTCCGGCGGCGTTCCATCAGCGTCTTGGTGAGATCACCGATGCCCGGCCTGGCGACGCCGGAGGCGGCGTGCACGGCGGCGCCGGGTCGTGACTTCTTCTTGGTCTTGCCCATGGTGCGCGTCCGTTTGAGGTATGCGGCCTGGACCTGACTGTCGAGGTCCTCGAGGATAGTCTGGTACTCCTGATGAGCCATGCGCTCACGGACAAGGTCTGAGAGCTTCGCCTTGCGGGCGCCGTTGATGAGCATCTGCTCGCGGAGACGGCCCTGCAGGAGCCGCAGCCTGGCAGCGACTTCGTCGTCGTAGGCGCCATCATAGTCAGCACGGGACTCCTCAGGTTGTGGTTGGTCCGTTTCTTCTGCTGGCGCGGGCAGAAAGCCAATGTGTCGAAGCTCCTGCTTTATGCGCTCGTCAACCTGGTTGTAGTCTAGCTTAGGATGGGTGGCCTTTTTCCAGTGCTCGGAGTTGGATTCGGGCATGTGAGCTGCGGGCGAAAGCTCCCGCTCAGACGGCTGACCGTTGGGCTGCAAGACGGGCGGGGCCGCGGTGTCAAAGCTGTCGATACCGTTCATGGAGAGGTCCATGCCACTGCCGGCCTCGCCGTTGACGCCGTTGGTGACGAGTTTGCCATCCTCGCTAGCGACGGCCCGCCTTTCGGGCCTCATGGCTTGCATCAGGCGCGAGAGCAGTGGGCCGACTGACAGCTTGTCGGACTCGGCAATGTCATCTGTCATGTGCTCGATGCTCCCGCGCGGTGCGTTTGGCTGTGGTTTCTCGGGTAGGTCAATGGCCATGTGGTCGTCCTCCTCTGCCCAGATCTGTGTGTAGTGTTTCTTCCCACGCTTGGGGATCACGAAGGGGGTCACGCGGTCGCCGCGCTCGCGCAGGAAGGCGAGGTCTTCCTCGGTAAAAGGCCGGAAGTATGGTTCTACAGATGTTGAGAACGTCGAGAAGGATATCTGGTTGGTGGGTTTGGCGATACTGTAGTCCTTGTCTGGTGGGACGCCGGCAATCTGGTCGGCCAGGTCGGTTCTGGGGTAGGTCGCGACAGATGTCGCCTCCTTGATATCGTCATCCAACATGTTCTTCCAGTCAACCTTGGTGACCTCGTACACGGTAGGGTCAGGGAAGGTCGAAGGGTCGTCTCCAAACATGTTGCTCTGTGGTATCGCCTTTGGGGCCGGGGCGCCGCCGTCGTCGGAGCTGGAATCGGAATCGTCAGACGACTCCTGTTCCTTCTTGGCCTTGGCCTTGGCCTTGACCTTCTTCTTGGCCTTTTCCTTGTCGTCGACGTCCATGGCGCCGGCGCCGGGGGTTGCAGGAGCAACTGGGGACAGGGAAGAGGAGGTGGAATCGTTGTCGCGTGACAGTTTCCTGGGTTTGTTGGAATCGCGCAGTGGGGACGACCGTTCTGTGCTGGAAGATCAGTGGGTGGGTTCGGATGGCGGGAGACACAGGTCAGGGCTGGGCTGGGCTGGGGAGGGGGGGGGTTGGGAGAGGTGCAGGACTGCAGGCCGGTGAAGCCAAACCGACGGCAGACGACGGGCAGGTGCAGTCAGAGTCAGGTGGGCGAGCGTGCAGACCAGGGCGAGATGCAAGCAGCAGGGAGGTGACAAAACATTCCCCTGCGCGATGTCATGGTGGCGGGCAACGCGAGCGGACGAGTGAGCACAGGTGGCGGAGGGTGGGATGGTAGGTGGACGACTGACCAAGGTTGGTATCGTGGGGCGCGAGCGAGTCTGCGGCCTTCCTCTTTTTCTTGTTTGCCTTGTTGGCCTTGTTGGCCTTGCGGGCGCGCTCGTCGTCCTCTGCAGCCTCCCTGCGCAGGCGCTCCTCCTCCCTGGAGCGCTCGTCGTCCAGCCTGGCCCTGAGCAGAGGCACCAGCAGCCTCATGCCGCGGTCGCAGAAGTTATGACGTCGCTCGAGGGTGTCCTGGAGGCGCTGCAGGCGGGTCATCATGCCACCGAGGTTCTTTGATTCGGGCATTCCCGAGGAGATGGGGTTGTGGTCGACAACATCCTCGTAGGTGAGGTTGCGGAAGGAGTCGTAGTTGAGGTCGAGGTACTCGGTCTGCTTGACGTCGACCGGGGGCAGCGAGGCGGGCGGTGGGACGGCGCTGGGCGTGGTGTTGCGGCTCCTCTGGCGGGCGATGGCACCGGCGCCTTTCTTGCCGGTGCCCTTCTGGCTTGATGCGGGAGCCATGGTGGGATGTTGACGGGGCTGCGGGGTGTGATGGAAGAGGACGGGGGGGGGAAGGAGGAGCTGCGGTCCGAGTTGGCCATCGGCCCATGGCGAGGACGGCGTGAGCCGCGCTAGAGGGCCAGGCTGCCAGGCTGCCAGGCTGCCAGGCCGGGGCAGGTGTCGGGGCCGAGTCGGTCACTGCAGCACTCAGGTCGTAGCGGCCGGCCAGTCCGACATGTGCACGTAGAACGGCAGGTGATTGGCGGTCTACTCGACAGCATCACAGCGCCCCGTGCATCCCCGACTGTGACTAACCAACGCGTGTGTATTTCTGCCCGGGCCAACGGCGCCAGTGTGGGTATCGAGCTCCGTCCCTCACAGCCTACGGGTGGTCAAACGTGCCGCGAGGAGCCCGGGACCCCCAAGGCGGGAAGCCCAGCGTTGACGACCCTGGGCGGACAAATGGCTTCAACACATGTTGCGAGCGCGCGAGGCTGATTGGCTGTGGGGGCCACCCACACCTTCCTGGACCCTGAGCAGTGCCACGGCCGGCCGACTGCATGTTCAACGATCAAGGGTCCAGTCCTCCTTTCTTCCTCTCCTCCAGACACCATGGCTCCTCGCACCATGGCTCCTCGCACGCATCATACGTGCGGCGCACCGCGCTGGTGCGGAATGCCGCTCTCGGAAACGCGCGACAGCATTCTGTCACTCAATACTTATATCTTGTCGCAGCCGCCGACCACCGCCTCTCCCGGCCCCTGCCCTGGTGGTTGGCCATGGTCCTCTTTGCAACACACCTTTTCTGCTCAGCCAGCCCCCCGCCCCGCCTCGCCCCGCGAGCCTGCAATGAGAGAGTACCATGGCTTCTCTTGGTGGTAATGTCCTATCCTCGGAGCTGGACAACAAGATCGTCTACGCTGGCATCGCCGGCGTGTTTTGCTTCGCCCTCGGCCTTTCCAGGGTCTTCGCAGGCACACGCGCCGAGGGCAACACCGCCGCCAACGATGCCCCCGGCCTCGTCAGGTCCCTGTTCCTCTTCGCGTATGGCTGTTTCCTGAAACCTCATGAGGGCGATGGCAAGGGAACCCAACAGGATGCCTTGGAGTCCTTCTACAAGGCTCAGGCGGGCATCTATGACACTACCAGGTCGGCCCTCCTCAAGGGCCGCGAGGACATGCTCGCACTCGTGGCCGCCCAGCTGAGAGCCAAGTCAGACGTGGACAGGCCGGACAGGCCGGAGAGGGTCTGGGTTGATGTAAGACCCGCTTCCTTTTCCCCATGGGATCCCGTGCGCTCGTCTGACTAGCTGATCGCCTTCCTCCAGGTGGGTGGAGGCACGGGTTGGAACATCGAGGCGATGGCCTCTTTTGTAGACGTGCCCCGGTTCTTCTCCGCCGTCTACCTGGTCGACTTCTCTCCCTCGCTATGTGAGGTTGCCCGCAAGCGCTTTGCTAGGCTCGGTTGGGGCAACGTCAAGGTCGTCTGCGAAGACGCCAGAAAGTTCAACCTCGAGGACTATGGGAATGATGCGCAGCTCGCTCCAGCCCCAACCCGGGCTCCCAGCAGCTACTTCTCCCAGAAACGTCCCGAGCACGGCGGCGCTGACCTGGTCACAATGTCGTACAGCCTGTCCATGATTGTACGTGATTGCCTCCTCCATAGACTCCTACCCAGCGGGTGCGGCATGGGATTTGCGTGACTGATCCTGTGGACCAGCCGGATTACTACTCCGTCATAGACTCCCTAACATCACTCCTGTCGCCAGACGGCTTGATGGGGGTCGTTGACTTCTACGTTCAGTCAGAGGTCGATGTCAGCTTCCGGAACTACCACGGTGGTGTTGTCGGCCGTCATGTCAACTTCCTCGGACGCACCTTCTGGCGTGCCTGGTTCGATATTGACAGGGTTGGTCTGGAACCGAGCCGTCGTGACTACCTCGAGTACAGATTTGGCACTGTGCTGAGTGCCAATGCTCGCAACAACACGCTTGGTGCCATCCCTTACTACGTGTGGCTGGGCTGCCACAAGAAGCCGTTCGCCTCCTCGAGCTTGCCGCACGAGATTGTCGAGTACGTGGACGCCCTTGTGACCGAATCGCCTTATCTCCTGCCGGCCAACGCCCCCAATGCCCTCACTCGTGCAGTTGAGAGGGCCGCCCCTGAGATCCGCTCCAAGGCTTTCGATGCTGCCGTTGCCAACCTGTCGTCCAACCTGCCCCTGCCGGCCTTCTTCTACCAGCATCATCACTGGCGCATCTATTACGACGAGAGGCTGAGGAAGCACACCCAGTTCAACGATGAATACATCTATGCCTTCACCTGGGAAGACTCTCGCGTCGACGCTCGCATCCTCAACCTTGGGTCTGAGGATGTCGTCCTGGCAGTCTGCAGCGCAGGCGACAATATCCTGTCATATGTCATGCAAAGCCCCGCCCGCGTCCACGCAGTTGACCTAAACCCGACCCAGTGCCATCTCCTCGAGCTCAAGGTCGCCTCGTACAGTTCCCTTTCGTACGAGGACTTCTGGAAGCTCTTCGGCGAGGGCAAGCATCCGAACTTCCGCCAGCTGCTGATCTCCAAGCTTTCCCCCCACCTCTCCAGCCGCGCGTTCCAGTATTGGTTGAGCAACGCGCACATCTTCACCAACAAGCGTGGCCGCGGGCTCTACGACACGGGCGGCTCAAAGCATGCGATCCGCTTGATGCGTTGGATCGCTCGCATCTTTGGCCTCCGGCGCTCCATCGAGGCCATCTTGAATGCAAAGACTCTGAACGAGCAGCGGGAAATCTGGCGCAGTAAAATCCGGCCGGTCATGCTATCTGGCCTCGTCAACCGACTTGTGGTCAGCCAGGAGTCCTTTCTCTGGGCTGCCTTGGGGGTGCCCAAGAACCAGCTCGCCATGATCGAGGCCGATCATGCTAGTCTGTGCCATGAGCACAAAACAGCCCAGAACACCCGTTCACAGGCTGTCTGGAGCTACATGGTCAACACGCTGGACCCGATGGTTGAGAACACCCACATCGCGGCTGACAACCCCTACTACCACGTCTGTCTGGCCGGCCAGTTTAGCCGCAAGTGCTACCCCGAGTACCTCGCCCCACAAGCCCACGCTCGCTTGTCCCGCCCTGGCGCGTTTGATGGCCTCCGTATCCACACGGATGAGATCGACGAGGTTATCGCCCGAATCACGCCCGGCACGCTCACAGTTGCGGTGGTCATGGACTCGATGGACTGGTTCGACCCAGACTCTAATGCCGCGACAAGCCAAATCCGCAAGCTCAACCGTGCCTTGAGGATGGGTGGCCGTGTCATGCTGAGAAGCTCTGGCTTAAGGCCGTGGTATCTCAAGGAGTTTGAGCGCCAGGGGTTTGCCGCAAAATGCCACGGCAAGAGAGTACCAGGCGTGTGCATCGATCGTGTCAATATGTGTAAGCAGCTTCTGGATACAATCCCAACCCCTCCCAGAAGAAACCCCTCTCTGTGGCATATGGCTCAAAGACCTTGTCATACTGCTGGCTCTGGAACAGGCAATGGCCACATTGTGATCCATCCTCTCCCCTGATTTGTCTGAAACTACTCCCTTGGTCCTTCGATAGCTGATTCCGAATGCTGCAGATGCCAGTTGCTGGGTTCTTACCAAGCATTTCAACCTGCCACCGCCGACACCGGATTTGGATGGTGCCGTGGGTTCTGAAATGGACAGCCTGACTATCTGAACAAGTATTCCCGGCTTCTCGAGTTGCTGGCCTCATAACATGGCCAAAGTGGTGCTGTGTTGTTGTGTAAACCACGGCAGCAAGTGTTTACAAGTTAGAAGAAGTCGGACGTGCTTGCAAAGAGGCCATGCCTATATTCCAATTCTGCCGCTCGTGTACACTGACGGAGTCTTGTTCCTCATCTCTCGACCCGGAATCGGTGACCCGACCTCTAGATCCCTGGCACTCGCCCATGGAACAGGTCTATTGCGCCTCCGGGCCACGAGCCGAGTGACGTGACCGTGCAAGTGTTCCTGCAAGGCCATCTGCGCCGCCCGGTGGTGAGACGGGGAGTTTATCCCCGTAAATCGTAGTTCTGCGCTGTCCGGGGCCATGGCTGGCCCGGCGGATCGTCATCTTCGGAGAGGGCAGCAGTTTGACCTCGCCTCGAAAGCACGATTAAATGCTCTGGAGTAATTGTCCCGCGACTAAATCACTGCAATATTCCCTTTTCGGGGATCAGCCGATGGGCTCTCGCTCACGGCCAGCCTCTTTCTCGCCCTTGCCGAGGTTTATCCGTCACAATACCACAGCAAAGCCTGGGCAAAGGCGGGGCCGCTCGGCCACTTCCTCAGTGTAAACTATTCAGTTTCAGACCGAGTGGTTCACCCGATGCTGTGGAAGCTTCAACCATTCATCTGTACCCCGGACGCCACAGCCCCCGCAACCCCGTGGGGCCGCGGGGCGATCTGGGGGCCACGAACTGCTGGGATACCACCGCCAACGTGCTCGGCAATCCTACATTGCAATTTGGTGGGCGGAATACGAAATCGCGATCAAGCCAGAGCCCTATATCTCCGGAATGTGGAGTGAATCTGGCCCCCAATGCTCATCTGTCCCGGGAAGTGGTCACGGCAAAGATGCTCCACAAGACGGTGTACAATGGGGTCTTTGCCCTCCGCAAAGCTGGCAGGAGGGCGGTTGAAAGGCGAAGTGAAGTGATGTTCTATACAAGACCATGCCTTCATGACAGCCCAATTTGAACAGCCCTCACTTAAGTGCGGCGTTTGCATCTATCACGTCTTGTGCCGTTCCTCGCTGAGCACCGCCCGTACGGCAACATGTGTTCTTTGTCCAGACCGCTTCTCGTCCTGTCGCTGTTACTGGTCCCAGCGTCGCTGGTGAGAGGAGGTACTTTCGGAATCACATTGCACCTTCCCAGCCGTATTCCAGATTGGGCCGAGCCCCTCTCCCCTCACCTGGCCAGTCTCAGTGTAGAGATGGACCGATGGACAGACTGGGCGGGAGCAGAAATTGGGCAACCTAATGCGTATGTCAACCAGCTCCTGCGCAATTTGGGCGAAAGGACCGGAGCAATGCCCTTTTTGAGGGTCGGAGGTGAGTCGAGTATTCTACGAGATATCGCCACTCTCACCCTGTGCCACCTCAAGTGCTGTAGACGCAGCCGCACGCTCTCGAATTCTCCACTTCTTCCGCTCATTGACAACAGCAAGATCACTGACCCAGAGCCCTTTTATGGCCTTCAGCAAACTCTCAGGATAGGGCAACTGTCGATCTCTCAGTCCAGGCCATGAACGCGACGTTCCCTGACCCGACTGAAGATGTCCCCCAGCCCGAGGCGGAGAAAATCTACATCAGGCGAGATTTTTATACTCTGTCCGGGAATTTCCCAGAGGGCACCTCTTTCATGTGGGGACTGCACCTGAAGTCCTTCAACAAGTCTGAGACCGCCGCACAGGCACAGCTTCTAGCTGAGGCCTTCCAAGGTGCTAGATCCAACCTGACCAGGCATGTTAAGATCGTAGATATCGAGATTGGCAACGAGCCGGACTTTTACGGTCCAAACACCCGTATCCCGGGGATCCTTGACTCGTCGTGGGATCTGGCAAACTATTCTGCAACGTGGCAAGAATATGCCGAGATCGTCCAGGGTGCAGTCTGCTTCGACGACAGCGCGAACGGCCCCAAGCTCTCACCAGGGGCCTTTACAGGGTTTGTGGCGCCAGGCTGGAGCGTTGACGGCGCCATTATGGCAGGCATCTTGGACAAGACCGAGCTACGGTCGACAACTGCCCAGTTCGGCACCCATCTTTACTCTGGCTCTTTTAGCCCGAAACTTCAGTTTGCGCCCGGGGAGCTGATGAATAAGAAGTACATTCGCAGCAACCTCACAACCAAAGCCAGCGAGATAAGGGCTGCTAAAGCATATGGTGTGAACTATTCGCTCACCGAGGCGAACTCTTTTGCTAAGTACGTCCCTGGCACTCCATCGGAGAATTTTCTGATTGATGTTCTATGCTTCTTCGGCCAGCCAGCTCACCACCCTCTTACAGTCACGGCGTCCCGGGCCTCAGCAACACAGTCGAAAGTATCATTTGGGGGGTTGATTACCTGCTATATGCAGCCACCAGTAAGCAGCTTTTGGATACAATCTCTGCCCCTTCAAAAAAAAAACATACACCATCTTTATTTTAGCCCATACAACAAAGACTTTACGGGCTGCAGGTTTTGAAACAGGCTGTGGCCACCTTGTGGCTCACTCCTCACCGCATTGGCATGAAGCTACTTCTTTGGTTCTCTGATAACTGATCCTGGATGTTGTAGTGGGCATTGAGCGTGTGCACCTCCATCATGGAGTCGGCTTCTCTTACAATGCTTTCCAGCCTGTCACTCTATCGGAGTTGAGCGGGGACAACACAAATATCACAGCCCCCCATATTCTGCCTCTTTATCGTATGTTCTTGTCAGGTGGATACTTGACTTTGTATTGTCGATCGCTGACATTACCTAGACGCGTTGCTCATCGTCAACGAAGCGATCGGAAATGGCAACGTCTCGTACGTTGCCGAGCTCACAGCAAGTAATGACACACTGGCAGCGTATGGGATCTGGGAGGGTAACAGTCTCCGCCGTGTAGTGGCCCTGAATAGCAACGTCTGCCTGAGTAACAATACGGCATCGTCTTTCAATATCACTTTGAATGGAGACGGCGCAAAACGTGTGTCTTGGATCAAGCGGCTTCACGCACCAGCAACAACGGCAAGTTCCGGAGTGTAAGTAATCGGCCTCATTGTCTATATGCTTTTCTCTTGATAGCATGCTGAGCGACAACTAGCACCTGGGCCGGACAATCCTTCGAGACGCTTTCAGGGTTGCCCGAAGGAGACGTGACCCTTGAAGAGGTCAAGAATGGAGTTTTTGAAATCCAAGCCTCGACAGCTATTCTATTGGAATTTGTTTGAACCACAAATAGGACCTCGTGAGGTCTTCAGTAGCTACACCGCATATGAGCCTTCCTGGTTTCAACAAATTCGAGTGATTACGTCAACAGTATACGGTAGCGAACGACGACCCGATCAGAAAGAAGGGAGAAAGGACCCCGCTCGACGGGAATGGGATGGCGTTTGTCACGCAACTTTACCACAATTGACTTCCTAGTCATCAGACAACAGCTTGTGGTGCCCCGACGTCTTTGATGCTGGTTCTGTGTTCTTGGACCTGACGTTTGTGGCTACGTTTGTGGCTACGTTTGTGGCGAGATGACAAAAATGACAAATCCGACCCGAGAAACCAAGTCACTCCATGGAGTACGTCGGATTCAATACCGCCTGTGACGATCAGTGAGAGGCCTGCACCCACTATTATTATTGAGCATATTTTCAATAACAGGGATGCTTCTTTGAAGGGCGTGCGAGAGAGGAACGTAGTCGCACTTGCGCATACCTGTCTGTTGGACGAGAATAGAGTCAAACACCGCGGCTGAGCCACAAGATGGCGCGTTGCCACAGTGGAAGAGACCATCTTCAGCGTGCCTTTCCGCCATTGCTGCCGTCCATGTCCCGGTTTTCGCAGTCAGCAGATGCCCAGAAGGCACACGAAACCTCAGAAATCTCCAATTAGACATCGAGGCGTGCAAGACGCAATGTCAAGATGAAACACTCCGCAAAATTCAAGTCAGCAAACAAATGCCGAAGCTGTCGTGAAACTATAACATCGCGCGGCCTTCCACCTGCGGGGGCTGCAATCAGTCGACGGTTGCTGCAACGCAACCACACTGCGGCAAGGTGCAATGTGGAATCCCGATTGTCGATGCGGCGTGTCATTGGATCAAGGGCATTTAAGGCAGGCAGATGGCTGCATATCCGGAACCTAAGTGTCTGCATCCCTGCACCGCATGTCCATCCTCCAATGGTAAGATTGCGGCCTTCAGGCGTCTGGGCCTCGAGCTTGAGCTCGAGCTTTAGCCTGAGCCTTCACCCCCACCCCGTCTGCAGCCCACCGGCACGGCCATATGCTTTGCCGTCCGTCTGAACCGACGCATAACAATAGTGCACAGGTGGCGCTTTAAGCGGTGAGATTGCACAGAGCTGTGGGAAACAAAATTACAAATTGGAGCGAGTGAACGGGAGAGCGACGATGAATGTGGGTACCGATGCAGGAGCCTCACAGCAGTCTCGAATCAACGTCGACTTGTCCTCACCGTCACCTTGGAATAAGTTGCTCAACAATCAGCAGGCACAAGTGGGCCTGAGTGTCAAATGTTGAAGCCTGGGGAGACCAGACCTTGTGGAATGCTGATCTGATGAAGAAGCTGACGTGAGATTTCAGTGGTGGGCAGTTTGATGATCTGTTTGGATGACGGTTATGCCCAGGCGCGTGATGACCTGCTTATTCCCATCCCAGTCCCCACCTCCGATGCAGAGTTTTGAGGTAACCCAAGGTATTCGAGGTATTGCGTGGCCGTAATATCTGGGGAAAGAAAAGGTCCTGTGCCCCGCTTGGAAAGGTGAGCACAGCAGCTCAGCTGGCGTTTCGGAAGCCAAAGAAGCGCGATGGTGGCGCTGCTCGCGGCTAAGCGGCCACTGAATGACGCCTGCGCTTGAATGAGCCCTGTAGGGCCATTGATGAGACCAGACCAACAGTCGGCACCGCGGCGACCCTTGTGACCCGAGTCTCTGGGCCGAACGTATGGTGGGCTTCCGACACACCAGGATTGCATACCATGCCGCAGGGGTTGATCGCACACATGCTCTATTAACAGCAGCCACGCACATTGTCACAGCAGCTGCACAACGCAAGTAGGGTGCCACGTCCCCGGGTGAGCAGCTTCTGCTCAACCGCAAAGCTCGCAGGAGTCAGGTGCTGTAGATAGCAGCATCCACCCTCGACAGCTCGAGTGATGCCAGGGTGGAGAGCGGTCAAGAAAAATCCATCACTTTGCTCGCTCCCGGGCGAATCATACCCTTGAGTCTCGAAACAGACGCGCTTAGAAATGCCTTGCATCTGGGACTTTTCCAAATGAAGCGCTCCCTGGGTCAACAGCGAGATGACGATGTTACGCTAGCAAGGAAGCCCTCAGCCCTGCCACAGCAGCCAGGGAGGTGCGTGCAAAACAACCTAGCGCACTTACGCATCAGATTTTGGAGCCTCCTGGTTTGTGGCGCCTGTACCAAGCATAGGACATGTCCGTAGAGACCCAAAATAGTCCGCTCTCCTATTCGTCAACATTTGCAGTCTCCTCTCGTGCATCAAAGACCGTGGAAAATGTGGGAAAATGTGTTGTGATCATTTGAGGCTTGTGCAAATGAGATTGACCACCCTTGGTTGCTGGCGGTTGACTTGATCCGGCGGGCTGAGCACCGCGGCCCTTTAAGTTCTGCATCAGCATGCAAGTCGAGGCGTTGGGTATGATCCAAGCGTGTGACGGCATTCGCAGCAGCGGATGACAGGGGTGGGCCGAAGAGAGGACTACTTATATCAGCTGCTGATGTCTTCCTCGAGGACGCCATACTCAAATAGAACCCACCAGCCAACGCTGGCCGTCTCAATGTGCGATGCCGTCGAACATCGATCCCTCGTCATTCGGCCTGTCTCTTCGAGTCCTGTCGCCCAACACAAACATGCAAGCATCGAATTCGAGTTTGCTGAAACCACCAGCCTCGGACCCTCCATCCCCATCATCCGATGGCGGGGCGAAATCGTCGAGGGTATGTCTAAACTGTCGTCGAAAAAAGAAGAAATGTGACAAAAAGTTGCCATCTTGCGGTAGATGCACTTAGTAGGTCGGCCCTCAGGGCGATGACGCGAACGAGGCCTTGGACCAAAGCTCACCGGCCTGGAACAGTTCTCTTGAATTTTGTCAACACGAAGACGACACATCAGTTTCCCGCCCGATCGAAGCCTCCGCCCAGACTAGCTTTGAGACTTTTGCCAGTCTCAACGCCCAAGGCGCGTTCTCGTTGAATCCATTCCTGGGCAGCCAGCTTGGTCCTGCGATTGGCCCGTCACTCTTTGCGTCGCTGGGCACGACAGAGGACATACATCATTTCGTGTTTCGAAGCCTGACGCAGATGATGGGGGACCAGTTGACGGCCGAAAGCATCGTGCGATACTACTTCGGGACGGTCAACACATGGTTCACCATCGTCGAGAGGTCAGGGTTCGAGCCACGATTCGGTCAAATGTGGACAGAACCGTCAGCCGAAACTGGGTTGTTAGCATTATCAATGCTCCTGATCGTCCGGGCGCCAGAGGATACGCCAGGAGTGTCGATGCAAAACAGCCTCTACCATTCCATAAAGACACTCTGTGGCCTCGTCGCCGCCAAGGAGCCCATGTCTATACCCCTCCTCCAGGCGAACCTGCTGGTGTGCCTGTACGAACTCTGCCACTTCATGCCGCAGCAAGCCTATATGACATTGGGATCGTGCGTCACGATCAGCCGCGCATTCGGCTGGCTCAGTGAATCCTTCTGGAGACAAGATCAATGGATCGTCCGGCCAAGGGTGCTGAAGGCCTATTCCATCATCTGGTGGGCCATGATGTTTCTGGAGAGGTCAGTCTGTCATTTGGTATTGTCGAAGCGATTTGATCCCAAGCTGACCCCAAGCAGCGGTATCCAGGCCGAGGAGCTCGGGTTCCCGCGTAGCATCCCGTTGCTTGACTTCCAAGTCCCGTTCCCAGAACACCTCGACCCATTTCTTCCCTTGTCGCAGAACCAGCAGTACGGCGGCACCACACAGCGAGAAGTGTTCAGGTTCGCGGACGATGGGGATGACAAGATCGACACCATTGTCTTCCCTGAGGCCAAATCAACCTCCATGCTCATGCAGGTACTGCAAAGAACATCGGGCCAAGCCGGTATGACAGGGGCCTCCCGAGAGAGCCTGACAAATGCGATGATGGACCACGCCCGTCACATCGGTACGAGACCCTGTTGAGAGAGACGTTGTTGATCCGGGCAATTTCGGCTGACGCTGTCCCAGTCTCCACGCCCTGGAAGGACTCCAGCCGGTTTGCCGCTCTGAGTCTCACATATACGTAAGGGTCTCTGTCGGTAACTTGAGGGGCGCTGTGCTGAAGAGATGGTAGCGCGATTCTCAAGCTCAATCACCCGCATCTCGGGATCGTGAGTTCTGGAACCACGCACGACGCCATGGACAGAGCAGCGATTCAAACCACACTCCCCGTCATCGAGTCAATCTGCCACAGTGCAAGGCTCATGAGCTCGTCGGGTAGCCTGTCGTTCTTGGGTCCTCTGGTGCCCCCGATGGCGTACAGCATCTTCCTAGGCGCCATGGTCCTCATCAGGCTGGGAGACGTAGTCATGCACGACCCGGAGTGGCCGAGCAAAGTCCAGTTGCTTCGCAGCTGCCTCGAGGTGTTTGCAAAACGATGGAAGATTGCCGGTGAGTTGACCTGTGGAGGCCGAGCAGTCTGACCAGAGGCTGATGCACGACTTGCAGAGAAACATTTGCAGGCGCTGAACGCGGCTTTCCAAACTCACCTGAACCAGTTGCACTCTCGATGAGCAACAGACAGCGGCAGGCGCAGCATCAGCCAACTGTGCCCAGCGCAGGCAAGGCGATTGACAGGGCCTAGAAAAGTCAGCCTTCAAATAAGGCTACGGCATGGCACAATGGTTGAGGGCCTGGCCACGGAGAGGTAAATAGAAGGTGGGCATGAAGCCATCAAGGTGTTTACCACGCATGCGGGCAAGGCGTGGAGGACTGAGGGGCCACGGATGAACGGGCGTGTTGAGGAATCCTCAAATAGTCGTGGCTCTTTTGGTTGTTCTTTTCTTGTTGATTTTTGATCTTCTTTTCTCTCGCTTTTGCATTCCGCAGGTGATAGAGCGATACCCAATAGAGATTTGGTCGAATCTGGATGGCCTCGCCATGGATGGCGTTGTAAATGGAGGCTTCCAGATATTTCCTCCTTGCTCCAGCCGACGCGGTCCGTCACTGCCTCCCAGAAATGTATGTTCGCCGTCAGTTACGTAAGCGGCTCAAAGGCCCACTATCCTCCGAGACTCGTTCGTATTCAATGCTTTGCAGGTTGCATCATCACGTCCGACGCTCTCAGTCACTGCTTTCCAGCGACAGGCCGTCTCGCCTTTGGCCCCGAGCCCCGCTCTTCCCACCCCTTCTGTCACGCCTCAGAAGTGTCTGAAGCTGTCCACTCGTGCTACCCACGACGATCACCGAAGGAACCAGCATGGATCCTATGTGCAAAGCCTCTCTCTCCACCTCACCAAGGCTTGGTATCCGTTCTGGTCGACGAGTCCGTATACAGTCTTCCTTTCACATGGCTCAGGGCTCAGTGATCATGGACAGATGTGGAGATCATCAGTAGTATCATTGGCGGGAAAGTTCTGAAATGGAAGGCTAATCCAGTAGGCAGCCCGCAAACGCCGTGTTTCAGTCCACTCTTGAGCAGTATCAAGGTTCTGGTGATATGAGTTTTTATATCCTAGTCTTGTTACCCTGGGAAAGACAGCGCGTTAACCGCTTACGA
This sequence comes from Diaporthe sp. PMI_573, assembly GCA_021399435.1. Taxonomy (NCBI): domain Eukaryota; kingdom Fungi; phylum Ascomycota; class Sordariomycetes; order Diaporthales; family Diaporthaceae; genus Diaporthe; species Diaporthe sp. PMI_573. The sequence goes on from JAJTUP010000100.1 coordinate 18,017, forward strand.
TGTTTGGCTTAGAGTCCACGGATGGGAGCGAAACACTCCTGCACTGGTGCTCAATGCTGCCGGCCGGGCTGGCTCCTCCAAATGCTATCCAGCCTTGTGAGGAAGCAAACACTGGACATGGACTCATCCAACACGCACGCTCGGGAGTACCATAGATACAAGTCATTTGCAAAGTACAAGTGCAAAAGGTGAGGCCGGCGCGGCGGGGAAGGAACCCGGAGCTGTGCCAGCTGCCACGGCAGCATCGCGCCCCTGGCACCCCTGTCCTGTCCCACCCCCGTGCTGGGGTTAGGGAGCTACAGGAGCTGTTCTCAGTCCGCTCACATGCAACGTCGCCGGACCTGCTGCCTTCACCCCGGACACACTACCAACCATGAATATCTTCAACGAGAACAACCTACTCGACCCGCCCTCTCTCGATTCTGGTCAGTCCTTTCACGCATTGCCTGCTAGTGCCTGCGACGAATCGGACATTCTAGACCGGATACCAGCAACTGGGTGCTGACATGATACTAACTCTGACTTGTCTACAGTCGACTACGATCCGGTGGACCACCTCAACGCACTCTTCTCCCGGCCTTCTGCCGCCGTCTCCTCGATCGACCGCGTCTCTGCTACCCTGCAGAGTCACAGAGATGACCTGTCCTCCTCGATCGGCGCCCTCGAGGCCTCTCAGGCCTGGGGCCCGGACTCGAGCCTCGAGCGCATGCAGTCGGCCCAGGCCGAGCTCGCCAGCCTGTTCCAGCGGATAGAAGGCGTACGCAGCCGCGCCTTGCAGACCGAACGCGATATAACTACAATGACGGCCGAGATCAAGCGTATTGACGGCACCAAGCGCAACCTGACCCTCAGCATGACTGCTCTCAAGCGCCTGCAAATGCTGACCACGGCCTACGACCAGCTACGCGGTCTGGCGAGGACGAGGCAGTACCGCGAGTGCGCCGGCCTCCTGCTGGCCGTCCTGCAGCTCATGAAGCACTTCAATAGCTACCGGAGCATCGAGCAGATCGCGGTGCTTAGCAGGAACGTCGCTGACCTGCAGAGGGAGCTGCTGGAGCAGGTATGCGAGGATTTCGAGATCGCCTTTGCCAAGGCAGAGATTCCCCAGCGGAAAGGCACACTCATTGAAGCTTGTATGGTCATGGACGCCCTGGGCGAGAACGCAAAGAGCAGGCTGGTCACGTGGTACGTCAACACGGAGTTGAGGGAGTACCGCCAGGTGTTCCGCGGCAATGACGAGGCGGGCAATCTGGACAATATCGGCCGCCGGTATGCCTGGTTCAAGCGAATGCTCAAGACGCACGAAGAGGAGCACGCCGCCATATTCCCGCCACACTGGAGAGTCAACGAGATGTTGGCCATGTCGTTTTGCGATGGCACCAGGGAGGATTTCAAGGGCATCTTGGAGAAGAGCATGCGACGGGCTGACGGTCAAAAACTCGATGTCAACCTTTTGTTGAGCTGTCTGCAGGAGACCATGGATTTCGAGCAAGGCCTTGAGAAGCGGTTTTCAAACGAGCTGCCCCGTGCAAGTATTGACACACTTAGCTCGTCGGACGACCGAACGAATAACTTCAATGGCTCCATATCGGTGGCTTTTGAGCCGTATCTGAGCCTGTGGGTGGAGTCGCAGGACAAGGCCCTGGCGAGCATGGTACCTAAGTACAAGAATGGGCCTCTGATAGATGACGACGAGGAATTCTCCCCCAACGCCGTTATTCCATCCGCCATTGAGCTCTTTCATTTCTACAAGATGACCTTGTCACAATGTGCGAAGTTGTCTACCGGCGAAAGGCTGTTCGACCTGACCAAGACACTCGCCAAGTACCTCGAGGAGTATGCACAGCAGGTGCTGCTCGGGCTCCTGCAAAGGGGCGGACCCCAAGGCCCCCCTGTCCAAGACACCGTGCTAGTACTCAATACCGCAGATTTCTGGCACCAAAACACCGTACAGCTTGAAGACAACATCAAGAAGCGGGTGGACCCTGAGTTCACGGCCAAGATTGACCTCTCCTCCCAAGCGGACACCTTCCTTGGTGTCGTCAGTGCCGCTATCCAAGCACTGGTCCACAAGGTAGAGGCTAGTTGTGAGGGGGCCTGGAGGGAGATGAAGAACACTAACTGGCGGGAAATGGAAAGTGTCGGCGACCACAGCTCGTATGTTGGGGAGCTGCAGCAGCAGGTGAACGCCAAGACCGAGGAGATCCTGTCCGTTGTCGCCAAACAACAATACGCGAGGGCCTTCTGTGATAATCTCGTCGAGCGCTTGGCGACTGCGTACATCAACAACATTGTTCTTTGCCGGCCTATCTCTGAAGGCGGCGCCGAACAGGTAAGTCGCCTTCACCTTGTTTGTCGATATATGAAGGCATTGGATACTGACTGTTGCAGATGCTTCTCGACAAGTATACGCTTGCGAAGAACTTCGAGAAGCTCCTGGGCTACCACAATGCGTCGTCCTCCCGTGACTCATACCAGCCACCGGCTACATACATCAAGCGCGTCAACCAAGTTATGACACGTATAGACCCTTTGCTGAAGACTCTCCAAGTACGGCCCTCGCCACCTGAGGGTCTCGTCCAAGCGTATCTCATCCACATTGGTGATCGATCAGATACCAATTTCAAGAAGATACTCGAGCTTAAGGGTGTCCGCAAGCAGGACCAGGCCCACCTGTTGGAATTGTTCTCCCTTCATCGCGACGTCGCAAGAGCGGACAAGCAGCTGGTCGAAAGCTCGGCCCTCATGGCGCCTTTGCTGAATGCCTCCGGACTGGGCAGCACTGGCCTCGGGAGCATCGGAAATTCCGCCCTGGGTGGTGCCGCCGGCCCTGGCGGCCGCTTCGATGCAGCGTCGCTGGGCGAGAAGCTGCTCAGCGCTGCGCGGGACGCATCTGACCGAATCGGGACACCTACCGCGGCTGGAGCTCCCGGCGAGAAGGCGACCATCAATGAAAATTTAAAGAATATTGGGAAGTTCTTCAGGCGGGACATTGGTGTGCGATTCGGGAAGAGAGACGCCACTCCTACAGATGGCCACGACGAGTTGCAGAGGGGTTAGCTGGCGTCGTCCCAGGCAGATCTGAATTTTCAAACGCATACAAGGCAGCCGCTCCAAGGCATGATCAGGATGTGGTTCTCATTGTGCCACGAACCAGGACCTGCTCTTAAGTTCGATGGCTACGTCGCACATAAGCCCTTAATGGTCCTCACAGTCTTCGGGGCGTTTGTCCCCAATTGCCCGAGGCACTTCGGCCGGTAGACTTGGCCGTGCGTACTTTTAAGAGGTTGGACGTGACGGCTGTGGCTGGTTCTCCGCGGCTTCGGCCACTCGCCGTGTTGACCTGTCAAGCCGTCGGATCATTAACCCAAGTCACCATTAAATCGTATCGTCATTTCCTATCAAGCTTCCGGTCAGCTGGTTAAGGAGGCGTGCGTGCGTTGTTAGCAGGTTTCCAGATGCTTGTAGCCGAGTCCACTTGAGTCCTCGAGCTTGAGGACCGTTGGGGCAAGCAGCCGCAGCCTTACTCTGCACGCAGTCGGCAAGATCCCGGCCGGAGTCAAGCGAGAGGCAATCGCCTGAGATGTGCTCTGCTAGACGCGGGAGACGCCAGGCGTTGCTGCCGATCCAATCCCCCAAACCCACTACTGTCGGGTCAGATGTGAGGACCCACGCCACAAGCAGCAGTTCAAGTCTAGGCTTTCGACGATCAGTTGCCGGGCCACAATCTGTGCTTGGCTGGCAGAACGGTACTCGGGGTACCTGGTGTACGTGATACATTCCCTTCAGTCAGCGGTCAGTCGACCTGTAGGACGCCGAGTATTAATAGCCTCTTAGGAGGCGAAATGGATGTCTGCCTAACATGGACGATAATGGCTATATTTACAGTATAAGCGCGTAGCATGGCCGAAAGAGGAAAAGAAGGATTGTTTATGGTGGGGACCACGCCGAGTTAAGCGCCCTGCATTCGTTATGTAGTGCTGCACTATTGGGCCGGCTGGGAATCCCGCTGCAGGGGCCAAGCTGTGTCCGGTGGTGGGAGATTTGAGGCCAAGTCCCAACACAGTCTCCAAGTGGTCCCTCTGGCCGCCGTCCACAACGGTGCCAAAGTGATGTTGCGCGCCTCGTATGCCTGCAGCTCGTTGCTGCCGCGACTCTTCCGCCGTATGGCCTCGCCTACTGCCAGTGGACCGCGCCTGGGTTGGGGCCTTACATTACCGTCGGTGGCTCTGAGCTGGGGAGTAGTTCCAGCTCGCCGCCACGTTGACACCCACAGCGTGCTGCGCCCCTGACGAGCATTTTCTTCCCCACGAGGGATCGATGATGATCCAATAATGCGATCCTACCACCGCGAGATCAAAGGTACCCCCTGGCTCTGCTCCCAAGAGTGACCACTCTGCCACGCACCAACACGGTGGCTTTCGATCCGGCTCAAAGCGCCGGACATCCAACAGGACAAGGCTCTACACAGTACCTCGTGCAGCCTGATTGCCTCGCAACAGCTATCGAATGTCATCATTGGCCAAAGCTCTGTGCCAAATCTAGACGGGCCCGCTTGGGTGTTCCTGATCCGCATCTCGCGGTTTCGCCGTTGGGGCGGAAAGGCCCAGTCAGCTGTCAATATGTGGTGACGCGGTGTAACCACTTTCCCAACGCCGCATCCTTCCTGCTCGTCTTTGCTTACCTTTCTCGACCCGCAAGGGACGTCAAGCCCTCGCTTTCTCTTCATCACTGGGGAGCGTGACAGAGCCTCGAGGCGCACGACACACAATGCCGTTTTGAGGACTCGGCGAAGAGGACCGGTTGCAGCGCGCCCATATGATGTCGAACGCCGGCCCTTTGACGACCACTTTCACAGCGCCTTCGAGCTGTGCAACAGCCACAGGTCTCTACCAGATTTGGCCGGAAACCGACAGGTACTATTACGAGCAGGGCCCGCTCGGCAGCCGGACAGAGTGCTTCCCGAGTGGTTACGATGCGTCGCCATCGCAGCACTATTCACCAGGTCTATGCCCCAGCGGCTACACGCCTGCCTGCTCCAGTACCGATATAATCTCGAGCAGGACGACGGAGACAGCTTACACATGCTGCCCCACGGCTGCCGCTTATACATGCGCCGGTACTGTAGATGGCCTCAGCACGACCGGGACATATCTGGGTTGCACCACGACATTCGAGGGGGACATCGTCCTCGCGCGTATCACAGCCATCGCTGGTGGAAGCACGGACGTGATACAGTCGACGATGGAGAGTGCAGGAGTAGGAATAGGTGCGAACAGCGTAGCGGTGCGGTTCAGGTCAGGGGACTTCCAGAGCGATGTTGCCGCGACGGTTAGTGCACGGCATTTGGGCAGACATGGAGTCGTTGGCACATGGGCCGCTTGCTGACATCGCTCAATAGGTCTCGCCTTCTGCTTCTGTGACATTAGCAGCTTCAGACACAGCCACACCGTCAGTCTCACCTCCCACGTCCCTGTCTGGGTCAAGCTCTCCCGGCCCGTCAGGCTCAGGATCGCCCGCGCATAGGGCCATTAGCACAAATCAAGCAATCGGGATAGGTATCGGCTCCGCGGCGGCGGCTTTGATAATCGCCATCTCGGCGTGGCTGTTCTTCCACCTTCGACGGAGGAAGCAGAGGATTAGAGCACAGATCGAGACACCAATCCCGCCACCCGCACCACCACCAAAGGACAGGAGATTCCGGTCGCCACCACCAAACCTCGACCTCAGTGGTAGTGGCGATGGCAGCATCGCGTCCGTGGCCCGGAGTGTGGATGGGAAGATGACACGAGGGCCTTTCGAGCTCCAGTCGGATGGTGGGAAGGAGAAGAACCCGCTTTATGGAATGTTCGGGGGGTACTACAACAGCCCCAGCCAGGCCGGCACACCGAAATCTAGCGACCCGCTGTGCTCAGACCCGATGACCCCGTCGTTCTGGTCACCGCCATCAAGCTTTGGGTTCCAACCAGCGGAGTTGGAGTCACCACAAAGGAGCGTGACGTCAGCGGGATCTGGTTATGTCCATGGCCGTGCTGAACTCACATGTCCCTGAGAGAGCGAGTTATTTGTCAATTTTATCATTCATCGTCACTTTTGTCGTATGAGGAGCATGGGGCATGCCATGCTGGAGTTTGGGCACAGTTGGCCTTGGCCTCACATGTTTTGCATCTCACGGAGTTATGGGGTGGCACGTCAGTTTAGAAATTTTGCAGACGGGCGAGCCTCGAGTGGTCGTTGTACAGTACAATCTGGTGCTGGCTCGGTTTGGGCGGACACATCAGTCTCACTTACGGAGGGCCGAGCAAGCTGATGCTTGGCTCGAGCCTGTGCATGCTGCGATAAGTAGCCGAGTCGTACAACCTGGGTACAGAGGAAGATGGATGGGTGTACCCAATACCCTGCGTCGTGTGATTTGGCCGTCGTATAGTGACTTACTGTTTTCCCACAAGCCCGACACATGAGACCATAGCCAAGACGAGACCAATGTGTGCGCGCTGCGAGAAGATGTGAAATCGGGTTGCTTGTAACGGCACCCTCCAGCAGGCAGATGCGGGGCCTAGGACGGTTTTGGAAGCTCGAACAGAGAGCATGGGGAGGGCTCGATATGGAGACGGTCGGCTCAGGCTCAGAGTGACATTGGGAAGCGTCTCCTTTGAATGGACCTTCCTCATCCTGAAAGAGGCCCCGCTCAATGGCAGAGCTTGGCTGCGAGCCAAGACTGGCCTGCCTGAGACAGGCTGTCCGGCCTGCAGCTGGAGTCTTATCTGGAGTCCACCTGGCACCGAAGGGTTCGAGCGGACGAATGCCCTTTACAGTACACAGTACTAGAGGATGGCCGCGGACAAATCTGGATGGAGAGAAGGAGGAGCGCGCCGACTGCCTTATTTTGAGCCGGCGCCCCATGAGCCCGCTCCTGGATACCTAGTTTTGCCTGTCCCCGGCTACTCGAGAGTTCTGCTGCTTGTCGATACTCGGTACACAGTGCACCGCCCCTGGTTAGCATCATGAATCTTCCTTGTGTCTGCCGCCTTCTGTTGGCCCTGGCGGGTGTCGCGACCGCAAGCCCGTTCGGCCATGCCGAGACCTCGGTGACTGCAGACGCTTCTCTGCGCCTGATCAAGGTCTCCGAGTCTGACCCTGGCACCTGGGTCCGCGAAGACGACAAGATCGAGAAATACGTGGCCAAAGGCATCAACTTTGTCGATGTCACTGACATGAGCGTGGGTGTGCTCGATTTCAACAGGCGCGGTCTCCGCGGCTGTGCGGAATGCTTCAATGCACCGGCTGACCCTGCGCATCTATCTACGTGAGCAGGAACTCGAGGTTGCCTCAACACTTTCACAACCTTCTGCGCTGGCAGCCGCTGCAATCACTTATCCCTCCACGCTAAGCCATCAGGCAGAGGCCAATGCTCTGATATCAGGAATCTCGGCGAGCGGCCAACAGACTTTCCTGAAGACCCTAACTGAGTAAATAGTCTCTTCCTTCTCGCCCTCCGCGTTGAAACCAAGTTATTGCTCTTTGTTGCTTGAATCATACACACAATGCACAATGCTGACCCGCTTCTGCAGTTTCTACAATCGCTATTACAGGTCAACTTACGGCACTGAGGCCTCGACCTGGCTGTACAACCAAGGTCAGTCCCCGAGCGACGCGGGAATGGGGGGGGGGGGCCTTGGGCTTCAATAACCTCCCCGGGCTTCACACTCATGTCTTATCTGCTATTCAATCACTAGCAGCTCCATGAGAAAGCCATGAATCCGTCTCTTGACAATGGCTCGTCATGTTCCGCCCATATGGATCGTCAGAGACACGTATTTCCCTATTGCTGACTCCAGGACCCTACATGTAGTTGTATCGGCCGCCGCAGCCAACCCGAGCATCAGCGTCACTAAGTTCTCTCATTCCTTCAACCAGCCGTCGGTGATTGCAAATATCCCCGGTTCTTCATCCGACGCACTTGTCATTGTGGGAGCCCATTTGGATTCCACCGGCGGTAGCAGCTCTGCCAGAGGACCTGGGGCGGATGACAACGGATCTGGGGTGGTCGTCATTTTTGAGGCTCTGAGGATCCTCGCTGAGGCGGGCTTCCAACCCCAAAATACACTGGAATTCCACTTCTACGCAGGCGAAGAGGGCGGTCTGCTGGGTAGCAAAGATATATTCAAGTCTTACAAGTCCGCCAACAAGCAAGTCCTGGCCATGGTCAACCAGGACATGGCAGGGTATAGTCCAAGTGGTGTCATTAGCATTTATACCGACTATGTGGACTCCAGCCTGACTACATATGTGAGGAAGGTGGCTGAGGGGTATACGGGGCTCAAAACATCGACTGATGCTTGCGGGTATGGCTGCTCGGATCACCATTCGGCATACTCCAACGGTTTTCGTAAGTCCCTGACTCCACGTCTGAATACAACTCCGCGAGTGAATGTTGATATATACCTATACTTATTCCGGATGTGACGTAGCTGCTGCTTATGTGTGTGACGAAGTCATGTCGACTTCGAGTCACTACATTCACTCCCCTTCGGATGTGAGTCTTCGCCATCGGGCACAATTGGGACAGAACGGTTGAGAGCAACGAGCATACTGATATTTTGTCCAGTCGTACGATACAATAATGTGGGACGCAATCGCGCGCGTCAGTATCCCGTCTTTCATGTTTTGAAATTCCAGAATGCGTCACTTTGGGATCCGTAGTAGGTGACTAACACATACTAGCATACCAAGTTCACCGCTGGTTTCCTCGTCGAAGCTTCGTATCTTTAGGGGGTTGACTTGCACGGCCAAGGTCGATTTCTGCCACAAAGACTCCAGATGTTGGGCGCATTCAAGCAGATGCATCAGCAGACGGCCATACTAAATGCTTGAGCTCCGGTCTTTACCACCTAGGGAATGCCATGAGCGACTGTTCTCGAGTAGTGAGAGGGGCCAAAGATCGCACGCAACTGTGTTTTCATCGCTCTAAGTGGTAATAACTGGGACAGAGCACTTATCTTTTCACCGGCATGATCCGAGAAGCCACTTTTACGGTTTCCGTATGAATAGCTATGCGTCTCCTATACAAGTTCCACCTCGCTGTCACCTTCGTCTTCCATACACCTCAAATTATGTGCGGGGGCGGCTAGCCTCATCAATCCTGATCATCCAAGCCGTGTTCAGGCATGAAAAGACATCAACACAATGATGAGGCCTTTTACTGTCCCATGCAGAATCTGGCGACAAAAGACTGGTCCTCCGTTGGAAGCTCAGCAGCCTGCCCCGGGCCAAGCTTGCCTCAGTGTGCCACATAGTGCGGAAGCATTTGCAATGCCCTTTCGAGCGTGTGTTTTGATGATATGACCTATACCCACCCGCGCTGCGAGAGCCAGGTCTGCCAGATACGCGGGCCTGAAGTCCGCCCTACGATCAACGATTGAAAAGGAAACCGCATCACTGGCCGGGAGCGGAGCAGTTGTTGAGAATCCACAAGATGTGTGAGATGCCGGAGCTGGCCTGCATATCTATCCAGGCACGGGGACGTGCTGATGCAGTCGAAGCTCGAGAGATGGAAATCGAGACGACGTTAAAATGGTGCAGTGGGATGGCCGTGTGCTTGCAAAGGCCAGGGCGTCCGAAAACCACAGTCCAAGACGTGCACCACGGTTTAATAATCAGGCTGGAAGGCGTTTGCCTTTGTACAACGTGTATTAGCGCCCACATGTTCGCGGTGAACCGTCACAAGCCCTGCTAGCCATACAGTCTACGACCATTCTATTATCCGACCAAGTCACGTCCGTCATGCTCGCCAAAGCCTCTTGGTAGCCTCGACCAAGCCGACGTCAGTCGTCTCGAACTCGTACAATCCTATGCCGGCCAGGATGGTTGCCGCATTCAAAAGCCAGTGGCTGGCTCTGCGCAAGTTGGCGTATCTCTTCTTCGGAACGTAGTCGATGATGATGGCCTGAACACCCATGTGCGAGTGAACGAGCAGGGTGGTTGCGAGCAGGGCATCCAGAGTGGGGTTTAACGAGCCGGCGGCGAAGGGTGCGATTGAGAGGGGCACGAGGGCAGCAGCCATCCCTCGCTCAAAAGTCCAGTGATAGTGACCGTGGGAGGGAGATGGGTCAGGGACAGGTGCAGGCTCGTTGACGCTCCCGTGGATCACCTCTACCGAGCACGATTAGCGGCTGACTTGCAATGGTGGCGGGCACAGATTGGCGCGGGCAGCGCGAGCAAACATACGGGGTCCGGGGGGGAGCAGATTCCTGCGGCTGCTCGCATGGAAAGCCGTGGTCTGGGCCATGCTGAGCTTCGTCGGCGAGGACTGGGTGGTTGGCCTCAGCAGGGACTTGGAGAGCATCGACGGGCCAGCCCGGGTCGACGGTGCCATGGACCTTGAGGCAGATGCGGTCTGCCGCAGCAGAGCCGGACGAGCAGTGGATGCCATCTTTGTTCAGACTGTTCGGCGCGCCACAATCACTGTCGATGGCAGGATGCAAGGTTGGCTGGGTGTTGTTGCGTCGACGGCGTTGGCGAAGTCGAGTACCGAATCGAAGTCTGGAGAGTGGAGGATGTCATTACCAAGTAGCCGAGGCGAAGCCGACATGGTCTTCAGCGTCCCGAAAGTACCAAAGTACTTTTTACAATCAGCAGCTCTGCCATTGGCTCAAGGGTCAGCCTAGCCTCTGCAGCATGCTTCATGTGGTGGATGCACAACAGCGATTACGCGCACTGACCATTTGGCGCTCCGTGTGACAACACACACCACTTGGACCTCAACAACCCGCTACTGTGAACCAATAGCTCATGAGCACTTTATGGTAGGCTGCGTCCACGAAGACACTTGATTTATTCAGACCCACCTCGGTTGCCTGCCGACCCAGCCAGGTCTTGTCGATAAGCCAACCCTTGCGAGAAATTTCTGGAGCAGCAAAGGCGCAACACCGCGCTGGGCTCCCAATACGATTCACACCACACAAGGCCATGTTCCTCATGGACTGACCGGTCGAACCCGACTCTTCCTCTGGGAAGGATTATCGCGCTTCTCGAACCTATAGGCCACGCTAAGTCGTGACCAACCATGGTTCCAATGATCCGTTCGCCAACCATTTCCCCGGCTCGAGCCATGCTGTGCCACGACTGTCGAAGCTTGGGTCGGGGCATGGGTAATGGGTTGAATTTGAAGTTGAATTCAGGCTCCATGTCAAGGCCCTTGCCACCCCTACAGTTCCAGAGAAGATGGATCGGCAAGAAGTACCTCCAAAAGAAACACGATGCCGAGAAGGCCTGGGAAGCCCAGGCAAAGGAGATAGAGGCGGGCACAAGGAAGCACCTCTTCGACGAGCTTCAAGATAGAGGTTTCGTAAAAGATATTGTAGGGTAGGTAAGCACCGCGTGCGGCTTGTCCGATCGGTCAGCACATTGCACCTATACCTATCTGACAAGAACAGCACAAAGGACTACATACGCGAGACAATGAGGCGAAAACGAATCAGCGCCTACGCGGGAGTGGACCCTACAGCCAGCTCCCTCCATCTTGGCCACCTCCTGCCGTTTATGCCGCTGTTCTGGATGTACATGCACGGATATGGTGCTTTCACCCTCATCGGAGGCTCAACCGCCCGAGTAGGAGATCCCACAGGTAGGACTGACAGCCGTCCGCAACTGGCAAGGAAAGACCTCATTCAGAACCTTGCCACTATCCACTACCAACTTGTCACGATCTGGAAACATGTCGAACAGGCAGCGTCGAGGTTTGGATTCGAGAAAAAGTGGGCTTGGCGCCGTGGTGTCGTCAACAACAACATCTGGTGGCTCAAGCTGCCGATGATAGAGGTGATGAAACGCTTGGGGACCCAGATGAGGATGGGTCCTTTGCTGTCACGCGACAACGTGAAGAATCGGCTGCAAGACGGCTCAGGAATGTCTTTCGCCGAGTTCTGCTACCCAATGATGCAAGCCTGGGATTGGTACGAGCTGCTCAAACAGCATGGGGTCCAGATGCAGGTTGGAGGCTCAGACCAATATGGAAACATTCTCACAGGCTCGGCTTGTGTCAAAGCTTGCGTTGAGAACGAACCCGCTGAGGGTGAAAAGCTTCCCAACGGGGAATTTGACCAGCCCATCGGAATCACAGTGCCGCTCCTTACCGACTCATCGGGGGCTAAATTTGGAAAGAGCGCAGGCAATGCCCTCTGGCTGGACCCTTTCAAAACCACGCCCTATGACCTCTATGGCTACTTGGTTAGGCGCCGAGACGACGAAGTGGAAAATCTCCTCAAGCTTTTTACGTTCCATCCCCTCAGCAAGATATCAGAGGTGATGAACGAGCACCAAGCCAACCCACCTAAGCGAGTTGCCCAACATCTCTTGGCTTACGAGGTCGTCTGGCTGGTCCACGGGTCCACGGTCGCGATGGAGACCCAGGCACAACATCAAGCCATTTATGGTAGCAATGTATCACCGCAAGCTTCTCTGGGTGTCCCTCAGAACCCCACGCAGTACGCGGCAGATCCTGAACAGACAAATCATAGCAACAGGCCGCGGATAGACTTGAAACTTCCCTGGCACGTCCTTGGGCTTTCACTTCCACGAATCGTCTACGCGGCGGGTCTCGCACAGAGTGTTTCCGATGCCGACAGGACCATCAAGAACGGGGGCATGTATATCGGCGGATCTCCCGGCCAGAAAGGCCCCGACAACGTGGGCATGAACAAAGACCAGTTGCAATTCACTCCCGCCAAGACGTGGGATCTTCAAATCAATAAGAGGTTCCTCATTGAAGGTCAAATCCTTCTCTTACGCAAGGGCAAACACAATATCCGCTGTATCGAATTCATAGCCGACGAGGAATGGAATGGACTGGGTCTGGAGTATCCGGGCCAGCCTCGTACGGGCAAGTTCCGCAAAGCTATGCAGCGACTTGATAAAATGGCCAAAAGGGGGAGCAGAGATGCTAAAGTCGCTGAGTCCGTGGACAGCGAGAATATTGCAGAAGGTAAGCCCCCCCACCAGACCAACCCTTTGATTGCGTCACAGGTCTTCATGCCAACCTCACGACACCAGCTGGAGATACTCGAGCGGACAATGAGAAAGACGTCAAGCCGACGGGGAAATGGTCCGGGTAAGTCGCAGGCAAAGGGGAAGAAGTTGAGCGATGAATTTGAGTGGTAGGCTGTGGAGACGCGAGGCCCAATCCTGTGATTAGCGTTGGCACTGTACATCTTACTGCATCTCCGCAGCAGAGGAGGACCTGCGCAGCCAGGCGCACCGGCTGACGTGCATGTGGTAATGCTGTACCGCCACTTGCAATTCGCCGGCATGTACAACATCACAAGACTAGACTAGACAGCATAGTGCAATATACCCACTCACAACAAAATGGTCGTCCGCCTCCCCTTTTCCCATCAGCGGTACAGCACGGTCAGATCTCCCGTTGGGCCGGGGAAGCTCTTCAGCCTCTCCATGATCTCCCTATCCGTCACGTTCTGTTCCGTGATGACCTGGTCGAAGTTATGGCACCCGTCCATATATCTCTGCAACGGATCCCCGGCGGCCCTCCCATCCCGCGCCGCCAGGGGCCGACTCTGTCCTGTGGCAAGGGCCGCCAGGTACTGCTTGGAGACCACATATTTGTGCACCCGGTAGAGCAAGCCCTTGATGACGCCGAACTGGACCAGCCGCCGCACGTCGACGTGGCGCAGGACGTCGAACCCGGCGTCCATGTGCAGCCGCAGCCACTCGCCCACCGTCCGGCCGACACAGAACGTCGTCATTAGTTTGATGAGTTGATAGTCGGAGACACGCTGGCCCGAGGACATGATGCAGACATAGTTGGCACACTCGTCGACAATGCCGCCGCCCGCAGCGCCGCCCACTGCGGGCCCGCCCGCCGCCACGGGGCCGTCCGCGCCGCCGGTGCCATCCATCATCGTCGCCGAGTCTGCGGTGGTCGTGTAGTACCCGTCGTTGGCGCTCACGTCCGTCACGAAGTCGTGGATGCCCGGCCTCGGCGCGTAACAGGAGCTGAAAAAGAACATGTCCAGCAGCAGGATGGTGTCATAGTACAGGAGGTGGCGAAGGGCGATCTTGGTGAGTTCCAGGCTCACGTCGGCGTTGAAGGCGATGCGGCGGACGTCGCTCACGCCGTCAACGTGGGTGATCACTTTCTGCAGCGTCAGGTCCCAAGTCGGGTCGACAACGTCGCTGAACTTCATCTTGGCCACTGGGACGTGCCAACCCTTCACCTCTGGAGGAGGTCGGTGGTGTGGGAACAGTTTCATGTTGATCGTGTTGGCGTCGTCTACGCACACCAAGTGTCAGCAGGGCAGATGGTATGGTGTGAAACGACGCCAGGTATGCGGAGGAAGGAATGAACATACCCACTGGGATCATACACTCGCCGTAGTTGTTCAGATCTTCCTTGATGATCTCCAGGAGGCTCCCAATCGGCCTCCTCCCTCCATCGTTGCTCCCACTCTGGTCGCGGCTTAGATACTCGTTCTGCTTCTCCATCTCGGCGAAAGTGACGGCAATCCGCCGTACAACCCTCTCATAGGGGATCTGGTCGACATCGCTCTCCTACAGCATGCTCGTCTTAGGTTAGAAATGCCCCGAGCCGAGCCCCAGGCGGCATGTATTCTGTCCTCAACCTCGCTCAAGAGCTGAACGTGATCACGAGGGAGGTTAAGGTGAGGCGGGGAGGGACTGGGGACTGGGCAGGCAGACTAACAACCACAAGGCCAAAGTTGAAGATAAACTCATTGCGCTGATATTTGGGGTGGGCGATGGCCACAGGCAGTCCTAGCACCGTGTACTTGCCCTCAGGCTCATTCACCGCGACGAAGCGGTTGAAGAAGGCCTTGCGCGGGATGATGTATTCCTGCATGACATCAAAATCGAATAGGCAGGGCTTCCTCTGAGGACCCGCTCCCTCTGGCACGATGCAACCCGGGGGCGACTGGGCGACAATCTTGGTTCCTGGTGTGCGTCTCAGCCCGACAAGCGTCTCATGATCCACCCGAGGCGGGAGTTCCACGTTGTGGTGTTGAGCTACCGTCTTACTGACCTTCCTGAGGGAAGAACCGTGCATAGAAGATTCCTTGGATCATCTTGCCTGTTTGTCCTTGGTCTTGAACATGTCGAGGTCACGCCTGGGCTGGTAGTATCATTCTCAAGTCCCACTCCTAGGTACGGTAGGTTGTGCTCTGGGAATGTCAAGAGAGGAGGGAATAACTCCGTTCATCAGGATCCGGTCGATCGAGACAGAGATGAGCTGCGAGGAAGAAAACGAATATTGGACAGCGGACTGTCTGACGAGGCTGAACCATCCAAGACCTGGAGCATGAGAACCTAGGGTCTGAGCAGAACGACCCTACAGAGCCAGGCAGGTGTAGGGTTAGACCCTGGACCAACACTCGGGATGACAGGCACTACTTCACCACCACAGCGGCTGAGAGTCTCCGGGACAAGCTCGCGCGAAGAGGCTTGCCACAGGATAAGTTGCTGCTTGAATGTCTCTGAGCACACACCTGCGTTCACTGCCATAGACGCCATCTCTGCCGCACGCCTGCTGCAACATTTTCAGCAACAGGGAGCTAGACCTACAGCCCTCTTCCTCTGCCCTCTGTCATTCCACATTTGCGCTATACATGTTGTAAGACACCATAGAGAGTTCCGTGCGCAGGGCTTGAGATTCGGGGCCCGGTTTCTCAACATTTCCGAGGCTCTATGTCCTGATATCATTATGCTCGACGACCCGCAATTGAAGACTCCTGAACTCCCAGCCCCGCCACAACCAGCAATGCTTCGTGGAGACGCACCCACAACCGAGAACAGTCCGAATCAATAAAGTTCCTCCAAAGACCAAGACTTACCCCCCTAGCAGGAAGTTGACCGCGCCCTGCACATTACCACCGCTGCGGCGCAGCGCTGCCACGTTCTGGTCGAAGTCATAGAAGCCCATCTCGTTCAGCTGGCTGAGCTGCTCAGCGTAGCGCTCCTCAGGTGGTCGGGTGTCGGCTGGGGCGGCAGGCTCGGCCGCGCCGCCCATAAGGTTCTGCATGAAGCTCTGCATCATCTCGGGCGTCATCCCAAAGGGGTTCGTGGCGCCTCCCTGTGGTGCACCTCTCGTCATTTGCCCAAAGTTCTGCATCATCTCGGGCGTCATCCCAAAGGGGTTGGCAGCGCCTCCCTGTGGCCCCCCAAAGAGTCCGGTAAACGGATTTGGGGGCTGCGCGGGCGAGTTGATGCCGGGCTGGCTAGGTGGTGCCGAGCCGGTGTCCCCAGAAGGTGTCTGCGTAGTGCCGGCGGCACCGGTAGCACCAGAAGCACCGGGCGCCCCGGCGCCGGCCTGAGGAGCAGCCGGAGCAGCCGCGCCAAAGGGGTTAAAAAGCGCAGCGAACGGGTTGGCGGCTTGGCCTCCGGCACCACCAGCACCTCCGGCCGCACCAGCACCGGGGCCGCCAAACATTCCCGGCATCATGAAGGGGAACTGCGGGGGCTGTGTGTTGCTTGCTCCACCGGCAGCGGCAGCGGCGGCATCGGCCGGGGTCGTGTCCGTTGCGCCAGGAGCTGGGAAGGCCTCACTGCCGGCGCCACCGCCCATGGACCGCCGCATCTGGGCGACTGTCCGTAGCATGTCCGGATTGGTGAGCATGTTGCGGAAGAAGGGCGACTGGATGATCTCGCGGGCGTTTGGGTTGTCTCGCAGCATGGGGTTGGACTGTATCATGACGTCGACCAGTTGAGGGTTGTTCAGGGCCTCGTTCATGGCTTGGGCGACGTTGGGGTTGGAGAGCATGTCTGCCATCTGGTCCTCACTCGGGGGTGCGCCCATCTGATGGAAGGGTTGGTCAGTATGAGGTTGGCACGGTTGGCTGGGGTGGCCACGAGGCAGAGGGTAGAGGGCATGATCCTTACGCCTCCATCGGCACCAAACATGTTGGCGCTGGGAAGGTTAGCATGGCCGGCAAAGCGAGCTCCGGTCAGGCCGGCCAGGAGGTTGTTGGCAGAGGTGCCGGCTGCCATGTTGCTTGGCACAGCCTGGGGGACGGGCGAGGACGAGGAGGCGCTCGGGGCAGGTGCAGGATTGCTGGCGGCGCTCTTGACAAGGTGGATGGTGTTGCCTGGCTTGACCTTGTACGAGGCCAAGGTGTCCTCGTTCTTCATGACGCGTCCCGAGTAGATGAGGCGCTGTCGCTCGACGGGGATGTTCTCGTACTGCTCAGTGGCAAGCTTGGTCTTGAGCTCGCCAACAGTCGCTGTCTCGGCCATGGTGATCTGGTGGTTCTTGTCGCCCGAGGCCTTCACCTTGAAGGTGATCTGAGCCTCGGCGGAAGTGGACTCCTCCGCCTTGTCGGACATTTTGCCTGTGACAGTGCGTGTGGAACCTGGGAAGAGTTTGAGCGGCGCGCGGATGGCGTTGCGAACGGGTGGCTGTCGTGACGTCGCGGGCTCGGTCGGCTCGCGGGGTAGCAGTGTTCGAGCGGGTTGTAGGACTCCGTGGATGGGGCCGGCGGCAGGAAGGAACCGAGTATGTATTGCAGACGAGGAGAAGGGCCCAAGAAGTTAACTGCAGATGCGGCGGAGTTTGAAGCAAGGCTAGAGACTGAAAGGTATGAAAGATGTGGTGATGTGAGGATGCAAGGGTAGGTTGGCAATGGCGTGCAGAGGAGGGCTGAAGGAATACTGCCGAGAGTTGGGTGGCAGGCGGAAGGGAGCACTTGTAGGCAGACCACGTCTTCCCGAATACTGATTTGGTAACTTGTTACGGAGTCAGCACTGCAGGCCTGAGAGAGGGGAAGAGGCATGGCCAGCCGCACGAGATAGATGAGATCAGACCCCCAAGGCCAAGTCCTGCAGGCCGGGGGAAACTCGACGTGCAATGCGCTCCCGCAGCACATTTCCAAGGCCCCGATCTGGCCAAGCTGCCGCAACCCAATCGGCTGGCCCTCTGTGGCCCACTGGTTGTTCGTTCGCCGTCCACCATGTTCTATCTTTCCTGCGCCTGACCGGCTTAGACCAGCCGCTCGAAGCCCAAGAAGCCACGTCTCGGTTCACTTCGTCGGTTCGCTCAGGCCCTGCAAGCAAGCTCTTGGCCCCATGGCCGACCACTCAAACCCAAGGCCCACATCCTGCCTTGTCGGTCTTGCTGCCACCACCGAGCCGACCCATCCGACCAGGGTCTGTATTTCTGCCGTTACCACAATATCATATCCTGGGTACCTAGGTAGGTATGTTACAATACGGGCGTATGACACGCTTGGAGTCTGGCCCGGCTACTCCTAACAGCAGTGGCTGTGATGTTCAATCATCGCACATCCCCGAGCGACAATACTGTTTCCCTCGTCACTTGCGATCGTGTCTTCCCGGGCTTGTTTGACAGGATCCACGGCCGCCTTTCCCAGAACTCGTCTCTGATGATGTCTAGGTGTTCAATCACAACCTTCGCCTTGGCGCGTTTCTTCTTCTCCTTTTCCAACTGGCTCTTGGATAGCTGAGCCGGCTCGGCAGCGCTTTCTGCTTCCGCGGCAGCATTATGGCTTCCGGGCTCGGCCAGCTCGTAGTCTCTGAATATGACGCTGCCCTTCTTGTAAATGTCCGGTTCGTCGTTGTAATTAATCCCGAACCTTGAGAACAACAGCTCATTCTTGTCCCCAGACACGGTCCCGGCGAGTTTTTTCTCCGCTTGCTGGCTGTCCATGCCTCCTCGCAGGATCAGAGACCAGAAGGCTGTGTTGTAAAGGTTGTTGATGTGGCAGTCGGCTTGGCGCCAGCTCATGTAGTCCCGCAGGTTGGACACGGAGGGGTAGCAGACTGCCCTGCCATCAAAGCTGGGGAGAGGAGGCGACAGCGGCCGGTCGGGGAAGTATTGGGACCAGAGATGGACATAGTAAGATGTAAATGTCGACACGATAGTGGTCACCAGCTTGCTTGTGATTGTCAACATCAGGTTGACTCCCCGCGGGTTTGCTCAGCAGGTGTGGGTGCAGGCTCGGCTCACCTCTCTCGCCTTTCGAACAGCGAGCAGGTCTTGTGAAAGACGAAGCTGTACTCGTCGCTGATGCCGTATGCGACCACCAGGTCTGGCATCTCAGTCACCACTGCCTTTGCAGCATCGTTCATGAGATCCAGCGCCCTCCTGTCATTGGGCTTCTCCCAGGAATACTTGCTGGCAAACCTGGCGCTTGTCAGTCTGTGTGTTTCCCTGCATCATCATGTTTCTCTCTGCTGGCGTACTTGGTGAACCCACGACCGTCTATCCTCACCACAACCCAGGTGTTCGGCAGTAGTTGGTCTGGCTGTTCAAATTGCTTGACATACTCCCATCTGTACGGCGGTGAGTCATGTCTACCACTCCCAGGTTTGGATGAGATGAAGCGCACCTCGAGTTTGCCATTTTTTCTTCTTCGTTTTTTAATTTGCAATTTTGCATGCACGAGAGCTTCGGGAAACTGTGGCCGTGTATTCGTATATGTTCAGGAGAGCAAAGAGTCCCCAATATCACCTTCGTCTGACTGTGGTGGTCCGTTGCTAGGTTTGTGCGGCGAGGCTCGGCACGAATAGAACAAAACAAATCCTGTGTATTGGCTAAACGTGCTGTGCTGGGAGCCGGCTCCGGGTTTTTGGGATGGAGCGGGTCCTCCACCCGGCATGCGGCAGCTGGATCCCTGCTGGTTCCCCACGCCCCAGCGGGACCTGCGGCCCTGACCCTGCAGAAATCACCTCATAGCGTCACTCTTGACCTCAAAGTTCCCAACCAGCCAGGACGACCCACCCTAGCTACATATTCTCAGCCTTGCAGACCGGGAACCTGACCAAGTGCACCACAAAAAAGACCGCCACGTCCATGTCTCAGGGTCGCCCTTGGGCTGCGGCAACCCACTCCAGCTCTTGAGCCCTCACACAGGGCACGCCATTTGGCAGAGATGAATCTGTTGCTCTCAGACGACTATCTCCTCCAAGACTACCCAGAAAACATCACCAACACGATCCGATCCGGCCATGCGACATGCCTACGCTTCAACCACAAGGGCGACTATCTCGCCTCGGGCCGCGTTGATGGCACCGTCGTCATATGGGACCTGGACACCATGGGTGTCGCTCGCAAGCTCCGGGGTCATTCTAAGAGCATCTCTTCCCTGAGTTGGTCTCGGTGCGGGCGATACCTGTTGTCCGCGTGCCAGGGATGGAAGGCAGTCCTATGGGATCTCAAGGATGGGAAGCCTCACCGCCAGGTTCGTTTCAAGGCGCCCGTGTACATTGCCGAGCTTCACCCTTGGAACCAGTCAGTGTACCCACCATCTCAGGTCATTCCATAGCCGGACAGCACTGACCCCCCCCTCCCAGCCTTCAATTTGTCGTATCCCTCTACGAAGAACAACCTCTCCTCGTCGACATATCTGAGCCGGTTGCACACAAATACACCCTGGCAACAGCGCCAAGGCGCGTCAAGGTTGAAGAAGATGCAGAGAAGAGGGCACGCCAAAAGAAGGATGACGCGAGGCACATGACCACAGTGACAATCTACACCAAGTCGGGCGACCACATTCTGGCGGGCACAAACAAGGGCAATCTTAACATCATCGACGCACGAACCCACGAAATAATTTACACACAGCTCAAAGTGTGTAGCGGTGTGGTCACAACGCTCAAGCTGACACGGTCAGGGCGAGAATTGCTTGTAAACGGCCAGGACAAGGTCATCAAGACGTTTCACCTACCCGACCTCTCAGCAGAGGACCTCGACTCTGATACGATCCAATTGCCCATCGAGCACAAGTTTGAGGATGTGGTGAATCGCTGCTCGTGGAACCACGTCACCTTCAGCTGCACAGGAGAGTACGTGGTAGCCTCCACCTACAACAACCACGAGCTATACATCTGGGAGCGTGGGCACGGGAGTCTCGTGCGGATGCTGGAGGGGCCCAAAGAAGAGCAGGGCGTCATAGAGTGGCACCCCTCCAAAGCCTTGCTGGCAGCATGTGGGCTAGAGACTGGTCGTATAAACATCTGGAGTGTGACGAGCCCACAGCGCTGGTCGGCCTTGGCACCAGATTTTGTTGAGGTTGAGGAGAATGTCGAGTACATGGAAAGGGAGGATGAGTTTGACATCCATCCCCAGGAGGAGATCAAGAAGCGCAAGCTGGATCAAGAGGATGAGGAGGTTGACGTCGTGACCATCGGACTGGCAGGTGTTGGAGACCACCCGGGCGGGTTTGAGATGCCGATTCTTTTCAATCTGGGGGACTCGGACAGCGAGGAAGAATTTGTTGCCGTCTCAACAGGGACTGTGAGGCGGAGAAGCCCTGGGGACGGAGCAGACGCGAGTGGAGAGGCGACAGGAACAGAGGAGAAACCAGGCAAGAGGACAGGCAACAGAGGAAGAGCCAGGAAGAGGTGAATTGTGTTCTATGATATCGGTACTTATATGTCCACTCAGCACACAGTGGAGGTGCCCTGGCATCTGTGACTTGCCAAGTACGGTTGCACAACCAGGTATTCTGTTCTGCTCTGCAGTCGGTGGGTGAAGTACCTAGGTACTTATGTAAGCACATTGGCCAACAAAGGGGCGAGAATGAGGTGGGCGGAATCGTTACACCTGCCTGCCGCCAGGGCGCCAGGGCGCCAGGGGGCTCAAAAAGCTTGGGGGAGGTCCTCTGAAGTACCTGTCCATCGCCCGCCACCACCCCCAATATTGAAGTACCGCAGGGACCCACTCTTGCCGCCGCGTGTAGTTAGTGCTGTGCACAGGCCCTCCCAGGTTCAGCGCCCGGGCTAGATCACTCCTCTGGATTTTCCAGAGTCGCCTCAACTGCCTGGCCATTACCGACCTCATCACAACCTCTTGCCAGCACGCGTCGCAGCCCACGCATCACCATCCTGTGGCCCTCCACATACCACATCCGAAGGAAACTGTTGCCAAAATTGATTTTCTTACCTTTTCTCGGCCATAGCGACAACGGCTGAGGTGGCACCACCGACCAGTCGCTCCTTCGGGGCCTTGGGCGGCCTGGTTTGAGAGCGCGGAGGACAAACCCCCAACCCGTCCATCGAAACATCGTTTGCGCCGGCCTTGCTATCGCCAAAAGCCTTTCGCAAGCATCTCCTTCCGATTTTATTTCCTTTCTGGGGTCGTTCTGTCTTTCAGCGCCAGCCCCGGCGACTCACCTGGTCCTCGCCTCGACAACGCTTTCGAACCACGATCCCTAAGCAGCCGCATTCACACCGTCGCGTCCGATACCCCCAGCCCCGTCCGACCTAGGGTCATCACGCAAGATGGCAAACCTGTATTTCGCGCACTCTAGTGCGCCCCTCAAGACGATCCAGGAGATACAGTTTGGTGTCATGTCTCCTGAGGAGGTCAAGAACATGAGTGTGGCGCACATTCAGTACCCCGAGACCATGGACGAGACCAGAACGAAGCCACGACAAGAGGGCCTCAACGATCCTCGCCTTGGCTCTGTCGACAGGCAGTTTAAGTGCAAGACATGCACTGAGAGCATGTCCGAATGCCCCGGTCACTTCGGCCACATCGAGCTGGCCACGCCCGTCTTCCACCCTGGTTTCCTGAAGAAGACCAAGAAGATCCTTGAGATCGTCTGCCATAGCTGCAGCAAGGTGTTGGCTGATAGGGTTGGTCTAGCTTGACTGTTGTGGACGTCTAAAGGTCTGCTGATTGCTGATTCCACCGACTGTAGAGTGACGAAGAATTTGCGGCCGCCGTCTCGACACGAGACCCGAAAGCTCGATTCGCCCGGGTCTGGGAGATTTGCAAGAAGAAGAAGCGCTGCGACAACGAGTCTTCCAAGAAGGACGAGGAGTTCGATCCGGAGAACAAGAACAAGCCCCCGCCCCATAACCACGGTGGATGTGGCAACGCCCAGCCCGCGGTCCGGCAACAGGCACTGCAGCTTCAACAACACTTCCAGCGCGAAAACGAGGATGGCGGTGGCAAGACCATCGAGAAGAAGCCCTTGCCGCCAAAGCTGGCGCATGAAATCTTCCGACGAATCTCCGATGCTGATCTCGAGGACATGGGGCTGAACAAGGACTATGCGCGTCCCGAGTGGCTGATCGTTACAGTACTTCCGGTGCCCCCTCCTCCCGTCCGGCCATCAATCAGCATGGACGGCACTGGCCAAGGCCTTCGCAACGAAGACGATCTGACCTACAAGCTTGGTGATATCATCCGTGCCAATGGCAACGTGAAGCAGGCGCTGTCCGAGGGCTCGCCAATGCACATTCTGAACGACTTCGAGCAGCTCCTACAGTACCACGTCGCAACTTACATGGACAACGATATCGCAGGCACGCCGCGCGCATTGCAGAAGAGTGGCCGGCCAGTAAAGGCCATCCGTGCTCGCCTCAAGGGCAAGGAGGGCCGTCTTCGAGGCAATCTGATGGGCAAGCGTGTGGATTTCTCTGCGCGCACAGTCATCACGGGTGACGCAAACATTTCCTTGGACCAAGTCGGCGTGCCTCGAAGCATCGCGAGAACTTTGACCTACCCGGAGACTGTGACCCCTTACAATATCCACCGCCTGCATCAGCTTGTTGAGAACGGCCCGAACGAGCACCCGGGTGCCAAGTACGTCATACGCTCCGACGGCACTAGGATCGACCTGCGGCATCACAAGCGCGCCAGTCAGATTACCCTGGAGTACGGTTGGAAGGTGGAGCGTCATCTCATCGATGGTGACTACATCATCTTCAACCGTCAGCCCTCGCTACACAAGGAGTCCATGATGGGGCACCGTGTCAAGGTCATGCCATACTCCACGTTCCGGCTGAACCTATCCGTCACCTCTCCGTACAACGCC
This sequence comes from Diaporthe sp. PMI_573, assembly GCA_021399435.1. Classification (NCBI taxonomy): domain Eukaryota; kingdom Fungi; phylum Ascomycota; class Sordariomycetes; order Diaporthales; family Diaporthaceae; genus Diaporthe; species Diaporthe sp. PMI_573. The sequence goes on from JAJTUP010000100.1 coordinate 41,824, forward strand.
GACTTCGACGGCGATGAGATGAACCTTCACGTTCCCCAGACCGAGGAGACCCGTGCTGAGGTTCAGAACCTGTGCCTGGTGCCTCTGAACATCGTCTCGCCACAGCGGAACTCCCCACTCATGGGGATCGTGCAGGACACTCTGGCAGGCGCCTACAAGCTCTGCCGTCGCGATGTGTTTCTTACCAAGGAAGAAGTAATGAATGTCATGCTCTGGGTCGAGGACTGGGATGGTGTCATCCCGACCCCGGCCATACTTCACCCATCTCCCCGATGGACTGGCAAGCAGATCATCAGCATGGTCATTCCCAAAGAGGTCAGCCTGCAGCAAGGTAGTAGCGAGCTCCCTATCGATGACAGTGGGATCAGGATTCACAATGGCGATCTTGTATACGGCCTTCTCACCAAGAAGATCGTGGGTGCTGCGGCTGGCGGCATCATCCACATTACGTACAACGAGCTCGGCCCACATGCGGCAATGGGTTTCCTCAACGCCTGTCAGCGTGTTGTGGGCTACTGGCTTTTGCACAACGGCCACAGCATCGGAATTGGTGATACTATTCCTGACAAGGATACTATCATCAAGATTCAGCAGGACATCGACGGCCAGAAAAAGATCGTTGCGGAGATCGTGACCGAGGCGACTGAGAACAAGCTCGAGCCACTTCCCGGAATGAGTATTCGAGAGACTTTTGAGAGCAAGGTATCCAAGGAGTTGAACGCTGCCCGTGACAAGGCCGGTACGACTACGGAGAAGAGTTTGAAGGATTTGAACAACGCTGTGACCATGTCTCGATCAGGATCCAAAGGCTCTTCCATCAACATCTCTCAAATGACCGCTCTAGTCGGCCAACAGGTCGTCGAGGGAAAGAGAATCCCATTTGGCTTCAAGTACCGAACGCTGCCTCACTTCACCAAGGATGACTACTCGCCCGAGGCCCGTGGCTTCGTCGAGAATTCTTACTTGCGTGGTCTGACGCCTACTGAATTCTTCTTCCACGCCATGGCTGGTCGTGAGGGTTTAATCGATACCGCTGTCAAGACCGCTGAAACCGGTTATATCCAGCGCCGACTAGTTAAGGCGCTTGAGGATGTCACGGCGAAGTACGATGGCACTGTTCGAAACTCCTTGAATGATATCATACAGTTCATCTACGGCGAAGACGGCCTTGATGGCATGCACATCGAGAAACAGAAGGTGGATTTCTTAACCATCTCCGACAAGGACTTTGAGAAGCGCTACAAGCTTGACCTCGTCGAGGACTCTCGCACTTTGACCAACGCACTCGAGTACGGAAGTCACCTTGCGAGCAACATCGAAGAACAGCAGCTGCTGGACGCCGAGTACGAACGCCTATCCACGGCCCGCAGGGCGGTTCGCCAAATAATGCTGTCACGAGGTAAGGACGAGACGATGATGCAGCTTCCTCTGAACATCATACGGTTGATCGACAGCACTATCTCCTTCTTCAAGGTCGACCCGACCAAGCGAAGTGACATGAAGCCTTCCGACGTGATCCCGGCCGTCGATGCGTTCATGAGGCGCATGGTAGTCGTCCCGGGTGAGGATCCTATTTCCAAGGAGGCTGATGAGAGCGCGACGATCCTCTTCAAGGCCCACCTACGCTCGCGACTGGCATTTAGGCGTCTCGCAGTCCAGCTCCGCCTCCCTCGCATAGCCTTTGACCACATCCTCGGGGAGCTAGAGAACCGCTGGTCAAGGTCAATGGTCAACCCCGGAGAAATGGTCGGTGTTCTCGCAGCGCAGTCCATTGGAGAGCCTGCGACACAGATGACACTCAACACATTCCACTTCACTGGTGTTGCCTCCAAGAACGTCACTCTTGGCGTGCCTCGTCTTAAGGAGATTCTAAACGTCGCCAGTGACATCAAGACCCCTTCGATGCAGGTTTTCCTTGAAGGCGACGATATATCACAGGACGCGGCGAAGACATTGCGAAGTCTCACTGAGCACACGAACCTGAGGTCGGTCACGTCTAAGACTGAGATTTTCTATGACCCAGACGTTCGAGAAACCATAATCCCCCAGGACATGGACATGATTGAGGCGTACTTCCTTCTTGAGACCCCACAGACCGAGGACCTTGATCGTCAGACTCGCTGGGTCCTTCGAATCTCCCTGGACCGGCAAAAAATGCTCGACAAGGAATTGCGGGTCGAGGACGTTGCTCAGCGGCTCAAAGACGAGTATTCGGATGATTTGGCTGTCATCTTCAACGATGACAACGACGACGAACAAATCATTCGTGTCCGCTCAATCCGTGACAAAGCCGACGCAGACGACGATGACATGGAGGAAGACGTCATGCTCAAGCGACTTGAAACTCATTTGTTGGATAAGCTCACCATTCGGGGCGTGCCTGGCATCGAACGGGCATTCATCAACAAGAATGCTCGTCTGGTAGAGATGCCGGATGGCTCGCTCAAGGCCAAGCAGGGCGATGCTGACTGCGAGGAGTCTTATCTCGACACCACTGGCACGGCCCTGCGCCAGGTCCTCGCCGTTGAGGGCGTTGACACGAGGCGGACGACGACCAACCAGCTGCATCAGATCATTGACGTGTTCGGGATCGAGGCGGCCCGGTCTGCTCTGCTCTCTGAGCTGACGAACGTGCTGGCATTCGACGGTTCCTACGTCAACCACCGCCATCTGGCTCTCCTGGTCGACGTCATGACGTACCGCGGCAGCATCGCTGCGGTCACGCGCCACGGCATCAACCGCGCCGACACTGGTGCGCTCATGCGCTGCTCCTTCGAGGAAACGGTCGAGATCCTTTTGGAGGCCGCAGCCACGGGCGAGCTAGACGACTGCCGCGGTATCTCTGAAAATGTGATGCTCGGCCAGTTGGCCCCCATGGGAACAGGCCACTTTGAAGTGCAACTTGATCCCAAGATGCTGGAGACGGTCATATCTGACAACTCGCGCATGGGTCTCATGCCCGGCATGACCGTCAAGGGCAGCCCGATGGAAGGCGCGGCGACACCATACGACACCGGGTCTCCTATGGCGGACACAGGTGGCTTCTTGGGTATCATGTCCCCGGCGCCAGGCAACTTTTCACCCATCATCGGCGCAGGGTCCGAGACACCGGGAGGCTTCAACACGGAGTATGGTGGTGGGTTCGGCCTGGGTGGGGCTCCTGGGTACTCGGCCACCAGCCCACGTGCAACGAGCCCATTTGCTCCGACTTCGCCGACGTCCCCGTATGGAAACCAGGGCGCAGGATATTCTCCATCATCTCCCATGGGCGCATACTCGCCCAGTTCACCGATGATCGATGTGGGCTCTCGCTTTGGTGCCTCGTCTCCAACTTTCAGCCCGAACTCACCATCATACTCGCAGACGTCGCCCTTGATGCGGCCTACCAGCCCGGCCAGTCCAAACTACAGCCCGACCTCGCCGAGCTACTCGCCGACATCTCCGTCGGCACCCAAGTACTCGCCTACGTCACCGGCTGGAAACTACGGGGGCTCGCCGACTTCTCCTTCATACTCGCCAGCGAGTCCGAACTACAGCCCGACATCGCCAAACGTCCACGCCACATCCCCTCGATACTCCCCCGCGTCTCCGACATGGTCTCCAACTTCTCCTGACGCGTATTCGCCCACAAGTCCAACCTACCAACGGTCACCCGGGCAGAACGTCTCTCCGACTAGCCCGAGCTACTCACCAACCTCGCCTCAGTATCACGCTCCGACCCCTGGACGAGATACTGGCGGGCAGGACCAGTAGTGAGTCGATCAAGATGATTATGCCACCTTATTTATGAATAGACAGCGATGCTAACTCGATTGGTAGCTCACCAACCTCTCCCACCAATGATTAGCCGTGGTGGAATGTTGATGAGTGGATGCTGGAAGACGGCGGCTAGCGCATGAGGTGGATGGAGCCTGGTTGAAGCCATTCGAGGGGGCCCCGCATAATAGAGGCCCAAGCAAAGTGGTCTAGATGGGAAGCAACCTGGTGCTGAAAGAGTGAAAGACACGAGACGAACCGGCAAAAAAGAATGCGAAAAAGAGAATGAGGTGGAATAGGAAGGTGAGCAATGGGGTGGGGTGGACTAATTGTACCAACACGAAAGGAAGCCAGGGCGAGTATGCGTGCGTGGCAAACGGTTGGCAGCGCCGGTAGCGAGAGGCAAAGTGAGGCAGACTGACAGACACCGCCGGGACAGGATGAGATATCGGCAGTAAGGACATCTGGGGCGCCTTAGACACAAACGCGGGCACACATAGGCAGGTAGACGGAGGCTTTGCATAGCCTTTGAACATTGACTCTCATGAAGAAGAAAAAAGAGAAAAAGAACACGAGCACTCCGGGCCATGGCTACCAACCCGAAGTGCTGAGAACATATCTAGCGCGGTGACCTCTGTGACTTCTACGCAACCTGACCGAGTGGATGCTTACGCTCCCTAGTTTATCTTGTATCCAGGTACCAACTCAAGGTGTGACGGGCCATTAAATTGCTTTGGCACCGCTGCACAGGAAGGGTGGCTTGGAGAGATCACTGGACGACGCCGCTGGGAGTGGTAGCCTAGACGCAGCCGAGGCTTTTCCACTTGTGGGGGCGCCTGTACGAGTAGTCAATGTTCGCTGCGAACCCCCCCCCCCGGGCCTCCCAACCCCCTCTCCAAACCCTGCCCGCCCTGGGGCAACTAACTCCTGCACTCTCTTCCTCAGGAAATTATCACTCCGCCTCTCGCCATCGATAACGTCATTGCCACCCACGACGTACGACTTGCCTTTCAGACCACGATAGGACGCCACAAGGAGGCAGAGCCAGCCCTCCTCGACTCAGCCAGCAACCAGCTATGGGCCTGGTTGAGTACTCGGACTCTGATTCTGACGGCGAGTCGAGACCGACCTCCCCGCCCCCAACCGCCGCCGTCGCGTCGCAGCATGCCAAGAAACAGAGCTTCCAGAAGCTCGTCGACAAGTCCAACCCGGGCAGAATCCTCGTCAGCCTTCCTTCCGTGTCTGCTGAGTCACAAGGCGCGACGGCCAACGAAGGCCCGGCGGCAAAACGGCTCAAGACCAGCGGCAGCAGATTCAGCGGCTTCACCTCCTTCCTGCCGCCGCCCAAGGCCACAACTTCCAACTTTCGAGGTGGAAGCAGTGGCAAGGCCACACCGAGGGTCGGTGTGAACTTGAAGACAAGTGGCGAGGCTGCGTTCAGCAGGGATGCAAGCGTTGACGGCGGCGATGGGGTCTCGGGGACGGACGGATCAGGCTCGTTCTTAAACTCACCGACAGCCACAGCAACCACGCCGCCGCAGCCGTCTATACCGCCTGGGCAGAAATCTGAGGACGAGGTCAAACTCATTGGGAAACCTTTGATGTTCAAGCCACTTTCTGTCGCCAGGAAGCCCAGCAAGAAAGTCGGAGGACTGAAAGCGACGGCGGCGGCTCCAGTTACGGCTACGCACCGCGGCGCGCTGGAGCGGCCTTCGGACGTAGGAACCTCTGGGCCGCCCGCAAAAGAAGAACCACCGGCGGCCCCGCATGTCAAGAAGAAGAAAATATCCTTGTTTTCAGTAGTAGATGATGCGCATGGCGTGGGGCCGGCTCCGGAGGACAGCACCTCGTACGAAGCCGAGTTGTGCGGACACGATCAGAGCACGGTCCCCGAAGGAAACGGCCCAGATAACCATGCCGGCCAGCAGCAGTACGCGGGCTACTCACAGCCACCGGTGCAACAAACGGGCTATCCAGACCCCAACTCGCTCGACTCCATTGCGGACGACCTGGATCTCGACCCAGCAGCACGGCGGGAACTCTTCGGCCGCGGCGGCGCGCCGAGCAAAGCAACAGCAAAGTCCGTCATCAATTTCAACCTGGACCAGGAGTACCGGCACAACGAGGAGCTGCGGCAGTCCGGCGCCCTGGACCAGCAACAACACAACCCACTGCGCGCCATCAAGCCAGGCAAGCACAGCCTGCAGCAGCTGGTAAACCAGGTGCAGAGCCAACGGGACGCGCTAGAGGAGAACTTTGCCAAGAACCGGGCGACACAGAAGCAGTCTGGGGCCAAATATGGATTCTAGATGGGATGGTTTTGGCCCTGCGGAGGACTTTACCCTCGCTTCTATGCACTGCTCCTGTGCACTGCAAGCTCCCTCTCGTCCCCGCATTCCGGAATAGGGGAGAGCACATACCGGTCCGCCCGCAATGCCTTGCCCCAACCCGCCTCCCCTGGAGGGCAGTCTTCGAAACGTGAATGCGGTCAGGGAGTCGGAACCGCTTGCGACAGTCACAGAGACATTGGTTGTGGGGCAGCCCAGGTCCGCTGTTAATGGGTATCTACTGGAGGAGCCAACGTCATCTCGGAGGCAGACCCACGCTGTTCTGTTCTACAGGCCGGATGGTCACCTCGCCATGCCTCTTCCCACAGGTCCTCGGGGACGCAAGCTGAGGCGGACGAATATCTCAGGTATGCAATCAGACAGGCTTGTGCCAGGCAGAAGGCCTCCATTCGAGCAGCCCGACTCGCGACGGCAACGCTCCCCGACGCCCCTATGGGATTCAGAGGGGTTGCTCGTGCATGTAAATATATCTATCTCTGTCTAGACGCATGGCATCAGCCAATGTGCTTGGGGCCGTACGTGGGGCCGTCCACCCGCGCATGACTCTATCGTCTGCCTGCTGCAGTACCCACCCCGTGTCTTGCAGAATACCGGGGCACGCCACGGCTATTTGCTCAAGGTGAGTGTCTTGGCTGTTTTGATCAGATGTGCTGCATACTGTGTAGAGTGGCAGGGTTCCTCACATGGAAGGTCAACCCGAGCAGTCACCGTACGGCAGCACCTATTATACGAAGACCACTGAACGGCCTTGTTGCCCAAATATCTCGATGCCCGCTGCCATGTGTAGAGTTCTGACAGTAGGGTCGGGCCAATAGATCTCTTCCGCGGCAGCAGGCGACTTCTCCTCGACTGTCCAAAGCATGCAGTCTCGGTGGGACGCCAGGTCCACCCAAGTACGACGGTTCACTTTCTTGGCCTCATCTTGGCGGCGGAGATGTTTCTGCCGGCTCAGCATCACACGCGCGTCACAGCAGCAGTGCAACCCAAAGGATGGCATGCGCGTAGTCTGTGTGCTATAGCGGGAGCGAAAACGACGCAAGGCGAGCGGCCAGACAGAGAGGGCGGACAGGCGGGGCAGCAGCAGGACGTGTGGCGATTTGCAAACAAGCAGTCTGGGCAGTCAGGGCAGGGCAGGGGCAGCCACCGAGATGCCCTGGCGTGGTGCAGCGGCGCGGTCCGAGACATTGATCGCCAGTGCTTCGGGGGCTTGGCACCTGGGCGCTCGTCGGCGGCCCTGCAGCTTCTGCAGCATTGCAGGGGGGTGGGCAGGCCCAGGCACGCTGGCACTGGCACGACGGACCGCGTGCGCCCAGGATGCAGCGCCGAGAATTCCTGATCAATGCCGGTGCACGGGGAAGGAGATATTGTCGGCCGGGACTCGCTATATTTACCATGCACCATGTACGTGCCGAACCTACCGTGCGCCATGCAAAGGGATGAACCGGGCCCAGGAGTTTCAAGCGTCTGTCTTCCAAGCGCCTCACCGCCCCGGGCCCGCGCCGATCTGATAAGCTTGACTCACGGCAGCTTGCGTGCTTGTTCCAACGGCGTCCCTCTGGGGCTCCCGGGCGGCGAGTCCTCCCGGGCGAAGGGTCGACTCGACGGGTCGACGGGGTCCGCGACCATTGGCTTGCTGCTCACGTCCTCGGGTGTGACAGGTGTCTCGCCGGCTGACCCGGCTGGCAAGCGATGCTGCGCGCACGGGGGTAGGCAGCCTGGGTTCTCGCTGGTCATGGGCGCACAGAAGCAAGGGGAGGAGGGGTTTAGACGTGCACGACGTGGTGGATTGTGCCACCCTGTCCCTGTGTGAGCATCCCGAGACTCTTGGCCTTGTTTGCCCTCGATTGGACGAGGGCTGACATTTCCTCCCCGAACGGCTATCATTGGGTATCAGGCAGGGAAGATGCCTCGAGGCGGACAACGAGACGGTGTGGGCGGGGGCGATCTTTTGCACACATTCTTGGCCTAGCACATATCGCGGTTCGAAACACAGGTGGAGGAAACAGCAATGTATTCTTAGCACGGAGTCTCTGCTTGGCAGGTACTCGTTGACACCTCCTGTGACTGTTGTCTGTTTTCCTTTCAAGTGGAATCTCAGAATGACATGAATAACCCAATGAGCCATTTCTCTCTGCGCAGTCTGGTCACTATCCCTCCTAAGGAACCCCCCCCCCCCGCCCCGCGAGGAAGCCGACTCGATGTTCCACCCCGCCCGACCGCCCTGGCTGAATTGACCGCATCAGAGCCTTCGTAGAATAAACGCCGTACTTGACCCAAACACTGCGCTGACAGGCAAACAAACAAACACACAAACAAATAAACAAACAAGACCGAAATCCAAGACAGAATCCCAAATGGAGAGCGGCCACGCTGTTTCTTCAAAGTTGCTGTCCTTTCTTTTCCCTGGTTCCAAAGTCACAAAGACAAGAGAGCTGCACGCGAAAAGATAGAGCCCGAAACAGGGACTTGTATGTAGGCGCCACGGCGGCGGCGTGCCCAGTCATCCAGGGCATCAGGATGGAGGGCCAGCGCAGCTGCTGCCTCACTCGGCAAGGGCGGCAGCGTTGTGCCAGTCATCCTGGTGGTCTCCTGCATGCTCGCCGTAGTGGACAGGGGCGACCTTGAGGACGCGGTAGCCCGGGGCGGAGCCCTTGCCGTCGCTGCTGAGCGAAGAGCTTCGCCTCTTGTGGCCGTCGCCAGCCTGCTTGGGCTGCTGCGACTTTGGGAAGGACTCGGAGGTGACGGGGCCCAGGGACAGGAAGGTCAGGGGCATAGAGCGGCGAGGGTCAGACATGTTGGGTGGCTGGTTGGCTGGTCGGCTGTGGAAGAGATGACAGAGCAGAAGGGGTCGGCCTGGGAAGGATGTGAAGCGGAATATCAAGGCCCGAGGACAGGAGGGCGGTGGAGTGGCCGACGGTTGCTGACCTGGATGGCTTGAGTGGTGAGGGTTTTATGTGATGGTGAACAACAAGAGACGGAGGGTAAGGATAAGGACGAAGGAGCTCGAGGGCGGCGGCTTTATATCTGCAGACGGACGCTGGTTGTACGCCCGGTGCTGGAGTATGCCCGTCGCGCCGGGGGGTAGGTGGGTGGGTGTGACCGAGTCTGTTTATCTCTTGTGACACGGACGGGCGGGGGGGGGAGGGGCGCCACAGGGGACGGGGAGATGGAGCGGGAGTGGATGAGGTGTGGGCATCGATGCTGCAGCTCGCAACCCTCAGCCCCGTCTTCTCCTTCTCCCGCCAAGAGGCTTTGTCAGGCATGCCGCCCCAGCAGAAACAGTTGCGGGTACTTGCAGCGAGGAATAATGGAATAATAGTGTGGTAGTCATGGGATACCCCGTCTGGGTCGAGCCCTGTGCTGATGCCCTCGTCGGTCGCATCGAGAGCACCGCCCCGGGGTTTTGTGACCCCTCCTCCTCCTCTCGTCCTCCTCTCGTCCTCCACTCCTCCTGCTCCTGCTCCTGCTGCCGCCTCTCCCTCAGGACACCGGGCACCTGGCACCTGGCACCTGGCACCTCGCACCTCGCACCTCGCACCCCCTCCCTCCCACCTGTCGTGTCATGTCGTGTGCGACCCGTCCCGGGCTGGCTGGCCAATGTGGCTCTGTGCCGCCCCAGCCCACACGTGGGGTCGGGCATTGGTCCTGGGCGAAAGGGAACACCATGATGGGCAGATGGGCCTTCGTTGTCCGAGCTCCGAGCGGGGCAAAGTGGCCCTTGTGCCTATCCCCTATCGGAGGCAGCGCGGTGCTGGGGCCACAACGGCGACGTTGTGAATCGGATGCGTGTGCGACACCAGAACAATCAATCAACCAATCGATCGATCGATCAATCAACCAATCAATCAATCAATCATTCATTCAATCAATCAGCCCACATGTGGTGGGGAAGACAATGCGGCTCTGCTAGAGACCACTGCAACGCATGCCGCAAGTGGCCTGGTCCCGTCCCTTGGGCCCGGGTCCAGAAACCTGGGGTCGGGTGTCCCGGCCCAGCCCCGCTCGCCCATTGGCTCGCCTGGCCTCCGCAAGAGGATTTCCCGGGAGACGGCTGCCGGAACACTGGCCCTGCTGCCAGGCGCACCACGACGACAACCCCCGACGACACGCTCGGCCCAACGGCAGCTTAGCCAGCTGGCTCCAGTAGCAGCCGCGGGTAGGGCTGATTATGATGCTGCGGGGCAGCCGGCGTTCTTGTGACCGGCCCTCGTCCCGTCCCGAGTTGCTTGTCGCCCTGCCCCACCCCTCGTCGCCGCTCCTCTCCCTCGAGTCTCGCTGCTCTTTCCAGTCTCCGCGCCCGTGCCTGCTCTCGGAACGGCGCCCACGCCTGTCCCTGGGCACTCTGCCCTCTGCTCCCTTCCCTCCATCCACCTGGCCTGCGCTGCCTAAGGTACTCTTGCGCCCGGTGAATTCGCCAGTGCCCAAGGTTCACGCTGGGCCCTTTTCCGGTACAAGGTGCTAGGCGTGAACAACGACAACCGACTCAGCAAGGTGCATTGGGGTACCGTTGGGGTGCAACTTGGTTTCACACCGGATCCCGGGCTCGGTGCGCCTGCAAGACGCAATGTATCGATAGGTACTCCTGAGGTCCTTCAAGGTCATCACATCTATTTAGACAGTGTCCCAGGGTCGAAACCGGCGCTGCCCTTGGAACTCTAGCCCACAAAATCCTCTTGCGCAGCCCCGGGCTTGAGCCACATCTGAGCTTGTGCTCCACAGGCAGTCTTGTTGGCGGTCGGCCTTGCAGCTCGACGGGTTGCGTGCCGTGATGAGCTGATCCCGCTTGCAGTTCGACAACCCACGACATGCCCATGGGTCACTGAGAAACAACCCCCGACCAGCCAGGACCGCGACCTGAGGGAGGGGGGGGAGGCCAGGGCACATCAACACGCCTCGCGGCTGCAGGTCGACCACGCCATGGGGGTAGCCAGCAGCCATGGCCTGTCGAGAAAAAAGCCCTGTTCCATGGTCGGGCGCGCCATCGTGCTGTGACGAGCAACCAACGTCGGACGGCGCAGGAAGTGGAGTGGTCCTTAGGCTCGTTCCTTCCAACATCACGTCACAGGGCGAGGAGCTCGCCCTTTCGGGCAGCTCAGCAGTCGGCTGATGGTTTGTGTTGTATCTCCGGTTGGCCATGGTGCGTGCTCGGAAACCCCCCATGCAGGGGCTCTGTTCTGACGGGCCTGTCTGCAGGTATGGTGCTGCAGAATGCGGCCATGATGTACTTGACGCGGTGCACTTGAGTGCGAGCTGTACACACAAGTTCGTCAGATGGTGGGGCATCTGGACAAGAACAACACTGTGCTCACTCCTGACACACCCTCACGGGCCTGGGCTGAAAGATGTCCTTCTGGCTGAATGGAACTCAATCATGATTCCTGAGCGGCGCGCCTGGCTCACGCGGAAGGTTGGAGCCGGTCAATGGGCCAGCCAACGCTCTTTCTCCAGAGCGAGCTGATGGGAGCTGACCAGCAGGTGATCATGGATTCCATTCCAGCCCGTATGTAATGTAACCCAAGGGAAGTTGGTTCTCACTGGCGGTGATATCATGTTCAAGTGAAGGGCTGCACGGAGAGCCGAGATGGCTGTGGAAGATGGAGGCACCCCGGTGGGCATACACCCAGCCGGCTCTGAGGCGTCAGATGTGGCAAATCAAGTGACCAAGTCTTCGTTATCAGGACGGTCTAGGTCCCGGGAGCGATATTTTGGATCTTTTCCCCTCATCTCTGAGGACAGTGCTTTGCGGGCGATTACCACGAAAGCAGCAGAGGCGCAAGAGAAAAGAAAGAAAGAAAACACTAGAAAAATCGGCTAACAACGCACAACAATCCCAAGACTCTGGAAACGCGCGCGTATGACTAGACCCCTGGCAACTTTCTAATGGGCCTGTGGGGTCCACTCAGCACACCAACGTGGCCGGCGATGCCACCGTATGGCTGTGAGATGGGGACTCGGGCATGGGGCGCCAAGGTTCATATTCTTGATTGGTCGGAAAGCGCCTTGCTGCGCTTCTGGACCGTTGGTCACAAACTCGGCGGTACTTTGACGCCAGACGCCGCCATGCTGAGTCGCACGCGGCGGCAGTGTTACATTTGAGGACGATCTCCTGCAGGCCCCGTGGATGCGGTTGGTCGGCTCAATGTTACCAAAGCCGCCGCTCCTAGGCTGAAGGACGTATGGGTGCAACCTTCCCAATCGAGCCGCTTTGTTGGGTTCCCAGGTCTACATGTATTGCCATGTTTGTTGTCCCAGACTCTGGGATCGGACAAATGCGCCACGCGTGGGCAATGCTGCCAAAGTCCACGGATAGGTGAGCCCGAAGGCGAAAAAAGGGTCTTTTGAGTATGCACAGTAGTCCGAGCCCTAGCTCGCTCGCTCATCCACTGTCGGTTGGGGACTGCCGTAGTAGTGGCAAGCCAACATCATGACCAGGATGTCAAGGTTTCGGCGACCAATGCGCTGTGATGCCGAGGAAACGAATGCTCAAAATATGAGATCTTGTTCTCAAAGTCCCGATAGCCATCACCCCTGCCCCTCGCTACATATGTCTCGGGGCCTCTCGTTGGATGCGCAAGTCGAGATGGCGGAAGGACGACTTTGGATACAAAACGGTAGGGGGGGGCCCAGTAAAGCGGGTGCTTACCACAACCCGGCGCAGACCGCAGCTTCACGGGTCTGGGTTTGTATGCAGCGCATGACCTTTAGTGCCATCCACCAGCTTGAGGGTCCAACAGATTGCTCGTCAGGTAAGGCAGCAGCAGGCACATGTGTAGCCAGGTTTGTCAGAAGATCAAAAGCCACGCTCGAGTGATGCAGTTGGCAGCTCACAGCAGGCCATCCCGGCGAGATGAGGCAGACCTCCGTCCCGAGCGTGGAAACGAATAGGATGCCACAGTAAGTGCCTGATCGTAGATGGCTGCAGCCCTGGCTATCACTTTGGGCCGCATGTGGCTCCCCCTTGCACTGCCGGTCCAGCCTTAAAAGAAATGCTGATATGCCCTGCGCTGTCATCAACTCCAGAAAGACCGTGCCGGCAGGCAGAGACCGACGGTTGGAGTGGCAAGCGCCGCCAGGTGCTTTTTGTGATATGTCTGGCTGCTCGATCAACTGGTCTGTTCCAGAAAATGGGATGTGTCCCAGTCGGAAAGGAGACGCACCCAAACACCAACAGTCTGCGACGCCTGCGTTGTGGCAGAAGGCAATGAGATTCTGGCAAGTAGTACCTGGGGAGAGCAGGCCGATCGAGTGCCCATGACCCAATTCGGATGGACAACGGGGGGCACTGTGCAGCAGGTTGCACGACAGCCGAGACTAGGATATGGTCCGTGTAGTTCCTATCGTACGATGGAGAAGGAAGTGCAGGTCAGGGGACGGGGGCAGTGGCTGAAGCGAGGCCTAGCGAGCATGGCAACATGGTGGCGTGGTAAATAGGTACTCTCACGGCTCGGCTGGGTCGTGCAGCCGCGGGTGTGGGGAGGGCAGGGGAGATATTGATATTGGGATGTGGGATGCCCTGGGCGTAGTTGGCTGATGGGCGAGAAGGAGAAGGACGTGATGGATGAAAGTGTGATGCGTGGGAAATAGGTGGCCTCGGTGGTATGCAGACCTACGTAGACATCCTTCCTGTCCGTGCTTGGAGCCGACGGGGAAAGGGAAGGTATCCGCGAGCACAGGGCAGCCTTGTCGAGGGCGAGACGAGATGAGGAAGCGTTGTGATGAGCGCAAGATGGGATCAAAGGTGTCATCTAGACGTCGTGGGGAAGCTTGCAGGCAAACGGGGTCGCAAGGGGCCCGGGGGCACAATCCTGGGCAGGGAGGCCTGGTCGCCAGCAAGAGGAGTCGGAGCCTGGGGCTGGGCTACAGGTACCTAGGTACCTCCTAGGTAGGGGCCAGGGTCGGTTGGGATAGGAGCACGGACACGGGCAGAAGAAACGGTCCACCGTAGCCGCAAAAACACGGTGGGGTGCACGATGGTGCACAGACCCCGTGCCTCCAGTCTCTCAGTCTCTGTCTGGGGAGCTGCAGTCCCTCATCTCACAACTCCCTTGGGGGTTTGTCTGTCAGGCAAGTCAGCAGGGAGGCCAGACAGACCTGCTCGCCTCCTGGGGCACTGTGGTGGTGTCGTCGAGGTCGTACTTGGCCCCGGTGCCCAACGAGCAGGTTGACCTGTGATCAAACACGGAAACCGAGGGGCAGCACACGGTCGAGCTCACCTTGTGGACGCGTCGCGACCAGAGGGGAGACGGCAGGGTGCGATGGGGGCTGGAGATGGAGATGAACATGAGTGGAAGATGCGTCCACAGTGTCGACACAACCCCTCAGCCCCTTTCTTTCTCCCTTTCGTTCTTCCTTCCCTCCCCTTCCCGATATCACTGATCCAACGTCGCTTGGCAGCTGCTGGCCCGCCTCGGCTGCACTTGGCCTCTGCCCTGCCTCCCGTGTCTGGTCCTGGGCTCGATCATACATATTAGCTACTTAGCTATCTAGGCAGGTAGGTAGTGTTGCTGTCGGGTGTCACCAACCAGAGGGGGCAAGGACGCATGCAGTAGTCCAAGTGCATCCGCGGCAGACTGATCCACTCTGCCTCATCAATCCGGCGCCCCACAGCCGTTGCAACCGTCCGTGCGTTGGCCTAGCCTTAAGCGCCGTCCCGATGCTACACTACGGCCGGCCACCGTCCTGACCACCTTGGACACACGGCACGACCGACCACCAGCCTGGCTTCCCGCTCACCCCTCGACATCGGATCCGATCATCCTGTCTTCTTGCATCGAGTGGCAGCTAGATCGGACATTGTCTTGGGTCAACTCCCTGACACCCTGACACCCTGACACCCTGTCACAACTGCCACATTCTCGGCGACCTTCCCTGGCGTCACCGTGTTGGACGAGGCTGTCCTCTCCGGGCGTCCATCTCGCCACCCGTCGCGTCCGTCGCCGCCCCGGGCCTGCGCGTTGACAGGGCGATCAGCACAACCACACCATGTCGTGTGTCGTAGGACGAGCGGGACAGCGCGGGCCATTTAAGCCTGCACCACTCCTGCCCTGCTGCCCGTAATTTCTGTGGCAGAAGCATGCACTGCTGCGCTGCTCCGTGTGCGACCTCATGCGGCCCGTCCAAAAATGCTCACTCACCTTCTCACACCGCAGACACGTCCTGATGACCAACAAGGGAACGACTTGTTGGCTGCTCTCAGTCGTCCCCGGAGCCTGCATTGTACCTTCTTCTTGCCCATAGACGTTGGTCTGCAACCAACGAGGGCTTCGGCATTGAACCTCCCTTCAAAAGAGAGTGTGTGAGTGAGTGCGTCGTCAACTACTGGAAGCCTAAGGTTGCCACATATGAACATGTCGTGGTGCACTGCAGGTCTGACCAAGCCTAATCAAGCCTGACCAAGTGCGACCAAGAAAAGCTGCGACCTCCAGCTTGATATCGAGTGTCAGGCCCAATACGTCGCTGATGCTGCCAATTTCGGTATTAATGGCTACCGCGTTTGTAATCGAGCGATGTGCTTGAATTATGGGCCAGGCGGCATCCTGCCGGCAGAAACCCGGAGACCTGCAGGAAAACATCATATGATACTAATGTGGGCGATAAAGCGGCCAATTGGCCCCGAACTTGGTCGTACACGTCTCTCTCGAAGGAGCTTGGCGATTCTGCTGTCTTTGGCTTGAGCACGACGCCCCACCGTCAACATCGGGTTAGACCCTGATGGTGATGCTGCTGGATCCCGGCCCAAGATGGACACGGCAGCTTGAGGAAAGTTCGCCTAGGGCCTCTACCAAGAGCTATCTTGCTCTCCTTCACGCTGAAGCCGAACAACGCTGTGGGCCTTGCAGTCCCAGGGTACCCTTACTCCCGCGGACGAGCCTGCAGGTGCAGCAATGGAGGGACTCCAAATACTAGAGATACGGGCCCAGATTGGGTCCGCACGTTGTTGTTGGTTAACAGTCACCTTCTGGATCGCAATTGGACAGGGATGTACCAAGCCTGCGACACCATCAGCACCTGGGCAATGATGTCGCTCGAAAAGGAGATTCAAGTAAAGCGATGCCGAACAGCGACGGCCGCGTACTTGTGTATGCTGTGGCCTGTTGTTCTTGTCACGTCGGCTCCGGGGCCCTTCCTTACAGGCCAGATCCCTGTCGGCGGCCACTGGCAGTCTGAGGGCAAGTACATCGGCCATAATTAGCGGAGCTGGCAGACAACGAGTTAAATTACAAGAAGACGGCTTCATGTTGAGCAGTGAAAAGATCCCGTGTTGACGATTCCGTTTAGGAAATTGGGCAGATCCACAAGCAATGACCCGCACTGCCTTTACCACCCCGGCAAATCGATGGGATGAGCGTGGGTTATTATCTGGGCGAGCTGGCGACCCAACATCGCCCCCCCCCCCAAAAGTCTTACTCTGCCACTGCGGCCCGTACATCTCATTCCTTGGTTCGGGTACAGCCTTTGGACCGTCATGTACTGTTCAAGTACTCCGCCGCCCTCTGCCTGTCCATGCCGTTCCCACAACCTCTCCTGAGGGTCTCCAGAAAGCCATCGCCATGCGGCCACTCTGGTCACTCTCTCAACCGCATGACGTACCAAGCCGGAGACGCTAACAACCAACCGCAAGGAGACAGAGTCACCGGCACCTACAACAGACAATTCTGCCTTCTGTAGATTGCTTCGGTTGAACTGCTGGACGGCATGGCATGGACACCAACAGCTCGCCTCCGTCTTCTCCACTTCACCACTGCACACACACTGACCAGAGGCTCACATTCTGCTTCTCTCCGTGCCTTGGAAAACATATAAAGACGCAGGGCAGTTCCTCCTGCTCAGAACCTCGAGTCGAGCATCATCATCAACATCACCATCCTCATACCCACCACCACCATCAGCACCACCCACCTCATATACCGCAGCCTTCAATCTTCGAGACCCTCACAAGCACATATCTGAGCCAGGATCACTGGGTCCCTTGAAAGCCACTTATCCCTCGCACACATCTCACGGGGCACTACCTTGCCGGTCTCTGATTACCGACTACGCAGCTTGCTTCGTACACGTCGTCGACGCCATTATTCCCAAGGCCACTCATCAGTCACAAGCATCATGTGCCGACTTGAGCAACACCATTACACTTGTGGAAAAGTGACCGAGTATCGCTATTCGGTTCATACGAGCCCGTGTAACGGCACCTGCGCCACATACCAGTGCACGGTCGAAACGAAAGTGCACAACACCAAGTGCGCGGATCGGACCCACTGTCCTTAGGCTTCCCCTCGGCCATGGAGATGTCGGTATGGAAACGCCTAGTGTTTCCAAAGTACACACTAAGGTCCACACTAGGCGGGTGTCCGATTCGACATGAGTCTGACTGATAAGTCGGCAGCGGTCATGTTTTGGAAGGTTGTGTTAGACGACACGCGCGACGAGCAATCGTCCATTGCCTCGTGATTCGGGTCCTCAGCCAGCCCATCCGATATCACAATCGAGTCTTGTGTGGATATGATGAATTTCTTCTATTTTTTCCCTTCTTCCTTGTGCCCTTCCTTTCTTCTTTCTCACCTTGTTGGTCGGGGCCCTGTCGGCAAGATGCAGCGATGACGGGACCTCGGCCTGGTATTCTTCATTTTCTAACGTACGACATCATGTTGACACCATGGCTGGAGGCTCCATGGCCAAGAGAACAAAGGCGAGGCAGTTGGGTCCTGCGACGGCCAACTTTTGAACTGTGGTTGAAAGCTGGCTTCATCCCGGGTCCTCTACTGCGGCTGCATTTTTACTGATTGGCGACGGGCATTCCTTGGTTGTACGGCATGTCGGCGCGATAGAATAGCATCACCAACCCTCCCCAATCCATTTAGATATCTGCCCAATGCACATTGATTGCCTCACCACGCTAGACTCCCATGCAGTGGTGTGTATCCGATGACGGCTTTGGAGAGTCGCTCTCCTGTTCAGTACTAATGCGGTGCTCAACGACTGCCTGGAACGGGCACTTACTCATCGCCGCGGGTGTAGATATGAGACTGAGGCTGTCACGCCTAGGGGCTCAGGGGCTCATGTGCTCAGGTGGTGCCTGTGGGTGGCTGGCCAGGTGAGGCTGAAAGAGTATAAAGGAAATGTCTGGATGCTGGATCATTGGCTGGCTGAACGGTTGGACGGCTGGTCAGGGCGGCCGGCTGAGTCGCGCTTAGTGACGAATGGTAATGAAGTGAGCAATAGTTTGAACACGTCCGGTGTGTGTGTGTGTGTGTGTGTGTGTGTGTCTTGATATTGAACCTCGGAAGCTCTAATACTGGCGACTGGCGAACATGTATACCTACACCCCCCCCCCACACACACACTAGCAGCTGCAAGCTGTGCTGGTTACCTGGTGAGCTCTCTATATATCTATCCCTGGTAGATACCGACCCCGAGGGGCTCTATGTGTGCGAGTATGCCTAAAAAGTGCAGGAGC
Source organism: Diaporthe sp. PMI_573 (assembly GCA_021399435.1). Taxonomy (NCBI): domain Eukaryota; kingdom Fungi; phylum Ascomycota; class Sordariomycetes; order Diaporthales; family Diaporthaceae; genus Diaporthe; species Diaporthe sp. PMI_573. Next base: position 60,382 of record JAJTUP010000100.1, read on the forward strand.
ATGTGCAGCCACAGGCAATTTTAGGGGTTAGGGGTTAGTGGCTTGTGACCATGAGGGTAGCAGTCAATGGAGGGTTGCCTTGGACAAATGGTCCGGGATGCCACACACTCAGGCCTCGGGCGCGGCCGGACTCACCAATGGCAGGAGGATCGGACGGCACATCGGAGCTGCAAGAACAAGATGAGAAGAGAGAGCCATGGACCAGTAGGAATACACACGATCATGCAGGCAAAACAGGTGAACTCCCCAGCTGCGTCGTTTGTGTCGGTGGCACGGTGGCACGGTGTAGTCAGTGCACCTTGACGCATGGTGTACCTGCCTGCCTGCCTGCCTGCCTGCCTGCCTGCCAATAGGCGCCCGTGCAAAAGCGTTGCTTGTGCCTGTGCCTGTGCCTGCGCCTGCGCCTGCTTAGGCGATGGGGCAAGAGTGGTTGGTTTCATATGCCGCCTGCCGTTGGCTGGCTGGGAAGTTGCAACACCTTGGACAGGTAGGTTACCTAGGTTGGCCTTTGCATGGCTGTCTAAAATCTGGCCCCCCCGGGGCCCCCATAGGCCATAGGGCTACCAACGTGCTCTGTACAGACATGTGCCCGGAAATCTACCACGCATTCACACATGGAAGCCAGGGTGCAGGGGTACCCGCTGTCCCCCGCCCGATCCAACCTCAACCCCGACTGCTTCTCTTACTGGCAGTCTCTTCGAGTGCCAAACCGACTGGTGGGAGGTGTCTAGTTCTCTGCATTCTGCTGTTCTGCTCCTTACATGCCGTGCTCGCAACTTTCTGCTCGTAACTTGAGCCGTGAGATACACTTCTATGGCCCTCATCTGCCGTCGAAATTGAAGCAATGCAGCTCCCAGTGGCACGCATAACGTCTTCATCATGTGATGTGGACGCGGCCCAAAATATTCCGCGCCGAGGCATCTAGCGCACGCAGCTCTGGCTGCCCTTGAAACGTCTCCCCTGCTCGGGCAGCGTCCCACCACAGCCGTTGCTGTCAGACGCAGCACCTCGTATGTATGCCATCAACCTTGTGCTGCGGCGCGGGCAGGCCGCCGCCGCCGCCGCCTAACAAGTCAGTCAGTCAGTCAGTCAGTCGCGCCCTTGTCGGCGGACACACACCCACCAGGCGCCCGAGCAGGGGGCCTGGTCCTTGCAGGGCTGCGGCTCAGCCAGCGGCGAGGTACTCGGTGACCAGGATCAGGGGGTTTCTTCGCATCTTCTTTCGAGATACACCCTATCGTCGCCATTGCACTCGGCTATGGTTTGGACGTCAGGATTCAACCGTGGCCCAGCAGAAGCTCCTTTTCATGGTCTCAGTCCGAGCTTTACTTTTGAGCCTGGAGAAGCATGCTCGCCATCTCTGATCTCCGGGGCTGCTGGACGGACCATGGACCCCAAGTGTGACCTGCCTCTCAGGAGCAGCTTAAGCCAAATCTACAGCTCCAACTGCCTGGGCCGGGAGGCCACTGTGATTGGCATGCTGTCGCGCTGATCATGCTGCTTCGACTGCCCGCGGTTCACCTGTTCGGCAGACCGGTGTCCGTATTGCTTACAGAAACTCGCTCGGGCCCAAGCGGCCAAGCGGCCAAGCGGCCAAGCGGCCAAGCGGCCAAGAGGGGCAGCTACCGCCAATTCGTACGTGTGCCATTGAGATCTCCCCACGATGGCCTCACGTGCGGTCCAAGTAAGCAGGGGAGTGCGTCATGCCAGCGCACGCACGTCGTGACCTTGCTGCAGGTCCTCGACGAGAATCACGCTCGGCCCCCGATCTAGCGCAGCAGTACGGCAAAGACAGCCCTATTGATTCAACCAAACCGCTGGTGCTGTGAATACACAACCTTGCTAGTTCCGAAGCAAGGCCTCTAATGGGTTGAAGCGTCCAACCTCCTGTTCTGTTGCCTTACAATTCACCCCATATACAATGCCGAAGACTGGCAGACAGCAGAGCTAATGCCGCGAGAGGACCGACTCTACAGACATGACCAACCGGCGGCCAGGTACAGATCCGCATCTGAGTCCGATTGGATATTTTTATCGCGTGAGGATGGCTGCCGACTAAGCAGCCTCCATCCACAAGCGACGTCAACTTGGCTCGGTGTACGGGGCATTTTCTAGACAGCGGCGATGTTACCTCATCAGGGGGTCAATCCCTGCCCTTCCAGTTCACTGACAGCACTGTGACCTCACACTCAGTACACATACAATATACTGGAAAGGATCGTCTTGGAGAGTCACGTCGTAGCTATCACTCACCCTGACCCAACCCTTCCAGGCAGGCGCGGTGGTTTACAGCATTGCATTGGTGGCTCACTGTGTTGGCGGATTCAATGTGACGTGCCCAAAAACTCTGTTCTGGCCAGTCGCACGGTTCAGTCTGTCTGCAAGCGGCGTGAAAAGATCAAACGAGGCTCCCAATAGACGCTCTGAACGCGATGATGATACATGCATGTTCCGTGTCGGAAGTAAAATTGGCAAGGGTATGTACAGCTTACAATTAGCTTCCTCTCCGGGCATCAGGTTGGACCCGGGAAGGACGTGAGGGTATGTAGAAGCATAATAGCCACGTTCATTACTACTTACCATTACAAAGTACCAAACAGCAGCTAGTAGATCACTTTCTAGTGGGATAGCCTGTCTCTTCGACCTCACAGCATCTCATTCATTGGCTCACAACACAAGGCTGTATTCAAACAGACAGGCTTTGCATGAGTGTCCGCTATGGTGTCTGTGTACTGGTACACCACATGAGCAGAACTCACTACCCAACCTCCTATAGAACAACCTCTTACGGAATACCTTCCTCACAACACAAATGTGTCTAGATGAGCATCGTTATCTTATGAGGTGTCATATCTGTCCAAAACAATGCTGCATACAGAGCCCGAGGAGTGCATATATTAGTGTAGTATTCTATGAAGAGATAGATATCAAAGGCTTTTCATTTTATATCAAGTTGCCGCCCCGCTGGGCGTGAGCCTCAGCCTCACCGAGGTTCACATAGCATTAAAACTTGCAGCACTTGGAATTCTGCTCTCCAAGAGAAAGATTCGGGGGATGTAGGGGCAGTTCACAGGCTGTAGGCCAAGACGGCACAGTCCGCAATGGGTAGCCTGAAGCAGCATCAATTGCAACCCACAAAAGACGTACACGCAGTTGCTCGCTCGTGGTCAACGAGCTCTGATAGCATTTTCACGTCTCACATCTCCGCCCATCTCAGTAACGACCTCTCCTTGACAGCCCGGGGAATGCTGGTTTCACCACCTCCGTATCTCCTGGTGAGCTCATCAACGTCAACAATTGCCCACCCTGTTCTACCAGCCTCGCGGCCACCAGCTTCTTGCTCGCTGCGAAGCGGACACCAGTCACCCATGGCCCTCAAACGCTCCTGGGATTGCACTGACAGATACACCCTCAGCCGTGCCACCTCGAGATCAGGGTCACACAGGAGTTTCAGGAGTAGAGTCGCCGGTTGGGATGTCCACAGCGCCCCTCGCTTGTCTGCGCCCTGCTGCTCCAAGTGATACACCCTTATATCCAAGTACCTGAGTTCCCCGGTCAGCACCATGTCCTGCAGGCAAGGCACGATGACGTCCTCCAGCGGGCCACCGAGGCGTTGAATGTAGAGGGCCAGGTGCCTCACGCGCCTGCGGGAGCGTAGGTAGTGAGCGACGCTCCAACCGCCGGCAGGGCTCTTCTGGCGCGCCGACTGTTGCTGTGGCGCCAAGACACCCTGCTTGCTCAGAGCATCAAACAGAGTAGACCTACGCACTCCAGCATACAGATAGAACATATTCTCCCCGAAGAATAAGCCCGATGCCTCCCTGTAGAAAGTCGAGCTGACAAGGAAGTAGTTCACCGGCCAGTCCACCGAGAACCCCTTCTCGTCCTCATCGCTGTCATGTGTGTTGTCAACGTCAGAGCTGTCAGAGCTGTCGTCACCCTCACTCAATCCAGAGTCCCTGTCTAATTTCCCGGTCTTCGGGAACAAGTCGCGTTCACCTATGTGAATACCCGCGGGCCTGACAACGAGGTGGGCGAGGACCTGTTCCCTCAGCTCGCCTGGAAGTTCAAGAAAATAGTCAAATGTTCGATTCTCCATCATGTCTGCAACACATGGCGTTCAGTGGCTAGCGGACGACCATTAGTTTGATCGGGTTTGGTTTGCTTGCTGCTGTGAGATGGTGAGCTGGGATAAGACAGATGTGTTTCATAACCTCGGGCCGGGACTTAAAGCCTAGCCCTAGCTGCGCAGCAATTATGTCATACCTAGCACTAGCTGTTATAATAGAGTTTTACATACAATGTCTGCAGAGGGGTGGCAAGTAGCTACATGTCACGAGAGGGGATACAGAGACAAGGCAACTATCCTTAATATGTTAATTGAAGTTAAGTCGGCGCTACCTTCTATCGAAGGAAGGGAGCTGTCAGGAATCAGAGGAGCAAGGTTTAAATCCTAGAGGGTGTCGGCGCACGGGCTACACGCAGCCAATTGCCAGTGGGGCCCATTTGGGCACACGTATACACACTCACACTACACAGTGGGAGTTGCTTCGGTTTACAGTCAGCTCCCCGGCATGATTCGACCACCGCTTGACTGGACCAAGCAGCTTGTACCACAGCAGGTCACGACCAAAGCACATCAGTACGAAGCATTGGTCCGACGTGAGTTGCGGGGGGAAAAAAAAATCTAAGATGCCACCATCTAGATCGTTGCGTCCGATCCGCAGCGCGGACTTTGCTTCTTGGTGCGCAGCCAGGCTGGAATGTCACGATAAGTAAATTGCTCCCTGGCCCTGGAATTACCTGAGACTAGCGCTCCTTACGGCGTAATCGATTCTCAGGCGGCTGATGAGCTAGTTACCGCTCCATTCTCAAGTATACTCATTATAGCCTGGGGTACAGGCGCGTAGACCATGATGTCGTTGTGCCCTGAAATCGGTGGGTGAGCCCGCTGCCAGTTGAGGATTCAACACCTGTAGTTGATCGAGGGGTCACTCACCTCCGAATGCGAATTGTTCATGCGTGACTGTGAGTTGTCAACATGGGTTGTCCAACAACCTTTGTGTACAGACAATGACAGGCTCCAAGTCATTGAGGGTATGACATTTGGCGTGTGAAATAGAGGGACCAATGTCAAAGATAGCTGCCTGAAGGAACCAGAGGGTGATCGTCCCGGATGAAAAAACTTACTGGTGATATCATTCTCGTTCCACATGATCTTGAATGCTTTCTCACCCGTCACCTCCGTCCTCGCGTTCTTTGTCTCTCGAAATATGGAATCATCCATGCCATCCCCAACCGAAGCCCGCGCCATGGCTTCAAAGATCTTGACGCTTTCGACGCATGGTATGTCCCTATCGTCGGCGGCATGGATTATGCTGACCCTGAGTCTGCCGTTCCGCTCCCGGGTCTGCGCGGTCACAGCGGCGAGGCGGTCCAGGGTCTTCCATTTATCCACCACGAAGCGGAGAAAGAAGCGCAGCACGGGCGGACATACGTTCAGAGGCTTGAGCAAGGGGACTACACCGCCCAAGGAGTAGCCTGCCAACATGGTCGGCAGACTGCTGAAGGTCGCAACAAGCACCACGCCGGCAAAGTCGATACCCTTTTCCCGCGAGAATTTCTCGGCAACTGCCGATGACACCGCTGTTCCCAGACTCTGGCCTAGGATCAAGATGCGGCTCGGTGGTATCCCAAGGGTCGTGATAGCGTAATTGACCAGGGCGGAGGCGTCGGTGATGAGCCCCTGCTCGGAAGGGGAGCCGGTGCTGTGGCCGAAGCCACGGTAGTCGAGGGCGATGACGTGCCAATTGTAGGCGGTGTCGGTGAGCAGGCGATACTGAGGCGCGCGAGTGTTTTGGGCGATGTGGCCCGCATTGCCGTGGACTGGGCCAGGGAGTTGAGCACGAGAATGGGGTTCCGAGTGTTTGCGGGGGGACTCACAAGACAGGATCAGGCGCGCGTCGGGGTCACCTCTCAGGAGCCTGAAAGCTTCCGACGATGTGTGCTTGTCCAATGGGACCGGTGAGGCCTGGCTGAAGCCGGCTTCTTCCCGCATGTACACCGACAGGGGCAAGATGTGCCAGCAGTATAGCAGCGGGCCGTCAGGGGCTTGCAGGGTGAAGGGGGTGACTTGGTTCTCTTGGGGTTCATGTCAGGAAAGTCTCACGGCGGGCGAATACTAGATGGCCAAGCCGTGACGACTCACTCGCAAACCCCCATTTCTCGGGCTTCTCGACGTCGTTCCACCAGAGAGTGTGGAATTTATGGGCGTACAAAGCCCTGTGTCAGGATCATTGATTAGCCTCAGGGTCAGCGTCGAGAGATTGCATCAAGACTCTGTTCAAAGCCAGCGGCCAGGGGGGGGGCGTTTGGAATGCCCAGGTTCCACGAAAAGCACATATACTTGCTGTTTCTGAATAAACGGGAGGCCGAGTAGGGCCAGCACAATTCCATAGATGGCAAAGGGGCCGAGGGCAGCAAAGGCCCAGTAGGCCTTTATGGACTCTGAAGATCGTAGGGAAGGCATATGAGCTGTTCATGAAAGGGAGGCCGATACACTGGGGTTGACGCTGGGGATGGGGGGGGGGCGCGGCTAGTCCAGGCAAGCCCTGGGTAGATAACGAGTGTGTGAGGCCATCGCGAGTGGAGGAAAGCGACGCGGGTGAGTGAGTGTGTGTGCGTCAGAGCCCGCGCGGCAGCGACCGAGGGTCACTGGCCGCCCTCCCCGACCAACCAGGTCACAGCTGCTAGTCCACACCACCGCAGGATAACAGGAGGGACTTTGCAGCTGGGCACAGCCGGAGCAGCGATCCAGGTACTGGGCGATAGCTCGTGACGATCCCCAGGTTCAGCCTCGAGCAGACGAGGACCCTCGTCTATCTGCCCCAAGTGCTGGGCGTTGTGTTGGTTCAGTATCAGCCGAGTCCAGGTATCTGTGGGAGCAGCAGGTGGATTGGCCCCCGCTGCAGCCGTGCTGACGGGTCTATCTGATGGGCAACCGGCACTTCTCGGTTTGAGCCAGAATGATACAAGCTCCCGCACAGGAGACCGTCGTCCTGTCGTGCGTGCAGCGGCCAGGCCACAACCCTGTGTGTAATAGAGTTCCCGCAGATACTGTGTGATAAAGCACAGCAGGAGGATATAGCTGCTGGTCTGGCAGTGCCACGGGCCGACGGCGCTCAGATATGGCTGTTTGTCTATCTGCCTAAGCACTACGCCGTCTGGCCGTCCGTGGGGTTAACCCCAGGTGAAGGGGGTGTGGCCAGGGTCTCGGACCAGTTGCATGCTGTAGGTAGGTACTTACGCAGTACTGCACTTTTGGCTCTTCAACTCTTGGCTCCCGACTCCCGTGCCCCGTCCCCCCGTCCTCCGTTGGACTTTCTTCTTAAACACCCAGACACCTACCTGCCTTGCACGGCACACGGCACACGGCTCAAGGCAAGGCACAAGGCACAAGGCACCTCCACCCATCGCCTCCCTCTCGCGCCCACCCATCTTCTTCGCCCCATACCAGGCCTAGTCCATGACCGACTCGGTCGATGCTGGCGATGCGCCAATGCATTTGATATAGTGCAGACACCCCTCGACTGTCCATAGCTCGACCAGTCCAGTCCGGGGCCACGGTTTACGCGCCATTGTCATCCTCCCCGCCCTCGCCCTCTTCGCCCTCGCCCTCGCCCTCGCCCTCTGCCTCTGCCTCTGCCTCTGCCTCTGCCTCTGCTTCTGCCTCTGCCTCTGCCTCTGCCTCTCCTTCTCCCTCGCCGCCATGGAAAGGAAGAGGAGGGTGCCAGCACGTGCTGCTGCGCGCGTCGAGCAGGCCGCAAAGAAGAGCAGAACCTCGACGCCTCCCGATCTCCTTCCCGACACCCCATCGAGCGCGCCCAACACGCCAGACCCCGTCGACGAGCCTCAGAAGCCCCCGCCTCCCCCGTTGCCCACCTCCATCCACCCAGGAAAACCTCTGCCCACCATCGAGGGTGCTGCGCAATCTGCAACTCCGCCCCAGAAAGACTTCCAGTCCATACAAGAGAGGTATCCCGACCCCCTTCCCTCCTCACCGTGCCTGCCACGACTAACGCCTGACTTTGCCTCTCACAGCGGCGTCTTGGCCGAGTCGCTCTCCCGGTCGCGCCAGAGATGGATTGGCGATGGGCTCTTCGAGAAGTACTGGACGAAACCAACAAAAAAGAAGGGCGTCGTGCAGGAAGATGCCAAAAACCCCCCAAAGGATACCATGGCCAAGGTCGGCCAGGTCACAATCTCTCTCGAACCGCACTACTTCGAGGCGACCGTCTATGCTGTCAAAGACCCGAACAAACCTGCACCTCAGCCTGTCTTTCGCCCGATTCTGCAGTACGGCCCCCCAAATGGTGCCATGCCTCCACCTCCCACACCCTTGTCCAAGACTGCGACGCCCTCAACTACGCCCGCGCCTGATCGGACACAGGCTGCTCCGGCACCGGTTCCATCCGCTCCCACATCCTTGGCCACGTCCTCTGTGGCCCCTCAGACGTCAGCACCGCCTGCTGCACAGCAGCCTCCCTTGGCCCCCCAAGACCCTCATGTCCCAGCGACGGCGAGACCGAACACGTCCCCTCGCGCGATAGGCCCTGGGCTCCCCGCTCACGAAGCTTCCCCAGCACCGGTCGCGACGACTTCGAACCCTCTGGCGCCCCTGGCCCCGGGGGTGCCTCAGTCGGCACCGTCATCATCACAGGCACCATCGAGCTCGGCTGCAGCCCCAGCTACCAGCGCCTTTCCACCACAACAAGGCTCTGTCCCCGCCCCCGCGCCAATGCCCGGCGTATCTACTCCACCGCAAGGCGGCTCTCGCCACCTGCATCTTCAAAACCCTTCAAATCGACCTCCTGGGCCCCCGGCCGGTGCGGATCCCATCATTGTCACTCTGGCTGAGAAAGCGAACGAGGACCCGCAATTACGCGATTTGATGAAGCGAGTGGCCAACGGCAACGCTCCCAAAGACGAGCTCGCCCGGTTTCAGGCAATAATTGACCAGATCACTGCAGAGAGCAAACGCAAAGGAGCACTGAAAGGCCCCTCAGCGGACCGACTTCTCGTCGATGGCAGGAGCGTGCGCTACTTTGCTGATGAAGTCGACGCCATCATTGCCATAGTGCTCAGGTCAAACCCGAAACAGACGTCTGCTGATCTAGCGCCACCCTCGGGCAGTGATCCTCTGGTTGTCGCACTGGTCAAGAATGCGCTGGATGACCCCAGGACCCTGGAACGAGTACGACGCATAGCCAAGAACAACCCGGAGTTTTCCGATGCTACCGACCTGAAGGAGACACTGGATCGTCTGAAGAACCAGTTCGGGCAACAGAAGCCTCAATCGGCGGGTCCACCTGCCAGACCCAACGGAACACCAGGTGTCCAGTCACCGGGCGTGCAGCAAGCGCCGCAGCCTCCGCCCCCGCAGCAGGCCCTCCGTTCCAAAGGCCCGCCTCCGGTGGTGAGGCCTGATGTCTCAGCTCTTGTTCTCGAGTTTGCCGGCGGAAACGGCGATCGTTATTTATTCCCCAGGTTCAGCATCGTGGAGCAAGTTCAGACACCGAGTGGACCACAGGTCATCGCATCCTTCCTCATCGTCAGGAAAGGGAGTACATCTGAGTACGGTGGCGACCCGAAGCTCGATTACTACCAACCTGTGACTATGAGGATGTCCTCGACCCAACCCAGAACTCTGGATCACTTCTCGAGGGTCGTGGCACCGGCGGAAGAGGTCAAGCGCTACATGGAGGACGTGATGGACAACATGACGCGTGCAGAGTACGTTCTGTTGGCAATGCGCCTTCCGAAGCCCGAGAGGGAGGCAAAGGACGACGGCCACGGATCTGAGAAGGAAAATAAGGCCGAGGAATCGAACAACGCGACTCCTGACGTTGAAGACCCGGACTTATGGAGGAAGGGTCTCACATGGAAGAAGGACAAGACAATAAAGCAGCTGTCTGCGAAACCTCACGGGCTGAAGCATGGTGGGACGAGGACGGTCAACGAGGACGAGCAGTACCAAAATTTTATTGCGAGCGTGAGCCGCAAAGAGACCGAAGACCTTGAATAGGGCACAATGGGTGCCTGGGTTTCCTGGCAACCTGGATCTTGTCATAAGGGGTGCCACGCTTCGCGGCCTTGAGTCTCAAAAGGTCCCATATGTCTTGGAAGACCCTGGCGACCCTGAGCTGGACCAGACCGACTCGAAGCATCAATTCGCATGCAGGCCCTTGGATTGAAAGTTTGGGTCCGATAGCTCCAAGCCCTGCTAGTTGTTGGCCGTCTATACGATAGTGACAGATATTTCATACTGAGCAGAGACATGCGGGCTGGAAGAGATACACTCGCCGGCTGGGGGTCACGGCGCTACGGGTTGTATAGGGAGGGCCATGCGGTATTGGGTCATTGGGTCACGGAAACCGGGGAGTTCAATGAATGATCATCAAAGAGCGTCACCATGCTTCTGTGGACACGGCTGTGCAGATGTCTCTTATCAGACGCCGCAACTGAGTTCGGTCGATCATCGCTAAACCTGGCGTCTGTACCATGTTGACCATCTGTAAAGTTGGATATATTTCTCCAGCTGTTCACCAGACCACCCAAAGCGGTGCCTTTAATCCGCAAGCGGTGCCTCGTCGTTCCCCCGGGGAAGTACTAGAAAGCTACACGTGTCGGGTTGCTGTGACCTCACACGATCCATCACCATCCACGGCCTGCCGTTCCGACGGCCCTCGTTGAGATGAGTCCACCTATCAGTAATTTCGGTGACAGCATCCCCAAGGTTGTCATACCAGGCCACTTTTGCCCCAGTTGCGAATGTCTGATGAACTGCGTCAAGAGGACACCTTATTTCCTCTTGGACGAGGTACTTCCAATTGGGGTACCGAACGCAGTCAAGGTGACAGCCCGTATGGCTAGGACGTCGATGTCCTCGGTCTCGAGCTGCCTAGGGTCCTTAGCAAGTGCCTCCACGCAACCGTGAACTGTCGGTATCGCGGCGTTGAGGACTCCTGCTGCGTGCTCCTTCATTTCCTGGGGCTGCTTTCCAGCCACTGTAGTTTTTGGTCAGCACGAGACAGCAGAGAGGTGGTCGTGGTCGACGGGGGCCATCAAATACTAGTTGTCTTTGCATCGGAAGCAATTAGACTCTGTGCGGCAGCGGTTGCGGACTTCTGGACCTGTTCGACGGTGGCCATTGTGTGTGCAGAGAAGGGCTAACTGGGGATACAGTCGGCAGTAAGGGTCGTTCTGCTGACAGGTGTTGAGGAAAGGGCTCAGATACAGCTGAGTTACAGTTGAAGAAATTAAAGAAGAGCAATACTTGTCGAGAGATAGTCAGACACGTCACAGGGCTGGACTGGGATGTATTTGTAGGATGAGAAAAGTGGTGCAGTTGATATCATACAGTAGTTGCACTATGTGCTAACCTCATGGGCTTGTTTGGATACTGTACATGCATACGTTGTTGAAGACTGGGTTTTTCGGGCCACTGCCAACTTGCCAACCTCTTAAACAGCAAGTCTTGCTCATTCATCTCTTCATGTCAAACTATGCGGCAGATCTTAGCTTCATCATGGCCAAAGTATAACAGTTGAGAGACAGTGCTATATTACGCTTTATTCTTCTTGAAAATTCTTCTTTACACTTTTTGTTCTCCCTCAAAAGAGTACATGTGATGGAAGAAAAAGCTCCTGCTGGCAAGTCGATACAGCTTGCTAAAACCTTTGTTAAAACTGATCCTCGCCCCATCCTAGATGGCGGTTGACCTCGTTCATTGCATTTACCCCAGCCCTGAAGAGGTTCACTGCTCCATCGACTGTTGAATGACCGGCGTTGAATGTTGGGTCCGCGCCATCGGCTGCGATCAAATCCTGCTGATCCAGAACACCCTGCCTCTTTGACAAAACTGCCTTCGTGATGGGCCTTGCCCACATATTGTACCACTGATCCTCAGTGAGCGAAACATACCTCTTGCGACCTTCGGAATCTACCCGTGAAAAGTGCCACTCTGCGCTAACAATCTCGAATCTCTTGGTCCGGAAGTATAGATAGGGCCACGAAAGCAACCACAGCATGCTAATGCAGAAAAAGACAAATATCCACTTGGTCAGTCTCCACTGGTTCGTCCGGCATTTGTTCCAGATCTGGACATTGTGGTCCTGTACTGGAAACGACACCTGGAGGTGTCCTCTGTAATTCATCCTCCTTATCAGGGCCTCGAGCTGTTCCCGAAGCCGAGCCTGGTCGAAGCCCACCATTCTTCGCCTCAGCGAAAACGACTTCAACCCGGCATGTGAGGCGACATACAGGTGGCACCACTGCGTCAAGTTCGGCTTGTCGACGGCGCCCAGTTCGATGTTGCCCTTGGCTTTGGGCGCGCGACGCGGAAAGATGGTACCGCGCTTGGCTTTGTCGCCATTCTCAACAGTGCGGAGCTCGGACCAGGCATGTCTGTTGGTTGCGTCGGCAAAGAGATAAGGCGTGAGGTCGACCTTGACGTCGAAGTCGGTAATGCTTTTGTTCTCCTTCTTCCCATCGCGGCCGCTGCGCCGCTCGCGGTGGTAACCATAGACGCGTACGAATGGACGTGGAGGGACAGCTGCCCAGCTACGGACACAGGCCTCCAGCAGGTCTGGGTCGGAATCTAGGTCGGCCGACAGAAAGTAGGCAGCTTGTTCATCGCGGGTGAAGGGCTGCAGGTCCGAAGATGAAGGATAGCCAGGCAGAGTGGCGTCAGATAGTAGAGGGGCAGTCTGGGCGGTGCTTGCGCTTGCGCTTGCCTCGGCGACCTCGTCGTATATTGGGGGCAGGTCGTGGTCGTGACCATGGCCTTGTGCGGCGGTGAGCAGGCTCGGTTCGTCCGTATCGCGATACCGGTCGCCAGGTTGCGTGTGCAGAGAGAGGGCGTCGGGATCCGGCGGCGCGCTTGGCAGGGTGGGCTTTCCCATTGCTTATTGTCTGCTGTGTGTGGTTTGGCTGAAGGTCCAGGGAGATGATAGATTGGTGCTAGCCCACATGTGACTGAAAGGTGTGTCTAGGAGGAGATGAGGGCAAACATCCTTGAGTATGCCTGCGATCTCCATTTGTCCTAGTAGACTATCACCTGCGCAAGCCCCAGCCAATTGCCTGCCAGTCAGTCCAGCCAAAGCATCCTGGCAAACGCTGGCAGCCTCCTGGTGGGGTCGGCCGGTCTCAAATGGCCCAACTCCCAAGCTAGGTAACCCGCCCCACTGCAGCCCCTCCTGGGATTGCCTGCTTGCCTGCCTGGCCTGGCCTCGCCACGTCCATCTCAAGTAGCCTCAAGGCCTCCTCTCACCTTGCAGCTTCTCCAAACCACCCCACCCAAGAACAGGTGCACCCCGTGCCACATTACACCGGGGAAAGATGTCGGGCACAGAGTCCAAGGAGGCCGGTGCAGGCAGCGCAGCAGCAGAGAATGCGACGGGGCCAGACAAGGGCAAGCAGCCTGCTGTAGCTGGTGCGGAAGAGGAGGTCGCTGACGTCCCGGACGACGACCCCGACGACCAGGAGGAGGGCGAGGGCGAGGGCCAGGGCGAGGGCGCGGCGGGATCATCGGGCAAGAAGAAGAAGAAGTCGAAAAGGAAGAAGGTCAAGGCTGCCTTGACCGGAAAGCCAGACGACCAGATGGCCCAGGTGAAATCCGTGCTCGACAAGCTGCCCCAGCACGACCTCCAGGACTTGATCTCGCGAAACCCGGCGCTCCTCAAAGACTACAACGGCGATTCCGCAAAGGCTGCAGAGGCCTTCAAGAAGCTCTCTCTCGACGAGGTCATGACTGGTCTGGCCCTGAGCGGGAAGAATGCAAAGGACATGGCAAGCTACAAGTTCTGGAAAACACAGCCCGTGCCCCGCTTCGACGAGGAGATGCCCAAGGACTTCGAGGAAGGCCCCCTAAAGATCCAGACCGTCGACGACGTCCCCAAGGACGCACCGAAGCTCGGGATCGAGGGCTTCGAGTGGGTCACCATGGACCTGACAAACGACGACGAGATCAAGGAGGTCTACCAGTTGCTGAACGGCCACTACGTCGAGGACGACGAGTCCATGTTCCGTTTTAACTACGGAACTGCAATCCTCAAATGGTGAGTTGCGAAAAACGCCGAGCCACGGACGAGACACACGAGCATGAGCACCAGCGCTGATCGCTTCTCAACCAACCACAGGGCCCTCATGTCCCCAGGCTGGTCCCCAGAGTGGCACGTCGGCATCCGCGACTGCCGCCTGCCCACCAAGAAGCCCCTTGTTGCCTTCATATCCGCCGTGCCCGTCAATTTGCGCGTGCGAAAGAACATCGTCCGCACCTCGGAGGTCAACTTCCTCTGCGTGCACAAGAAGCTGCGCAACAAGCGCCTTACTCCAATCCTCATCAAAGAGGTCACGCGTCGCTCTAACCTGCAGGAGATATGGCAGGGCGTTTACACCGCTGGCATCGTGCTTCCCAAGCCCGTCAGTACCTGCCGGTACTACCACCGGGCGCTGGACTGGAAGAAGCTATATGACATTGGTTTCAGCCCACTCCCACCAAACAGCAAGCCCGAGTGGCAGATCCGCAAGTACACGCTGCCAGAGAAGACAGCCATCAAAGGCTTGAGGGAGATGACGGGAAATGATGTCCCGGCGGTGCACAAGTTAATGAAGAACTATGTTGATCGGTTCGATATGGCCCCTGAATGGGATGAGGGCGAGGTGGCGCACTGGCTTCTGCAGCCAAGAGGCGACGGCGACGAGCAGGTCGTATGGTCATATGTGGTCGAGGTAAGCTATACCCACAGACACACACTCCCACGCTCACGCATCGGCTCATAAAATAAATCACTCCCTATTCCTTCGCTGACTGGCTTTTGCAGGATGAGGACCACAAGATTACGGACTTCTTCTCTTTCTACAACCTAGAGTCCACAGTTATCAACAACCCCCGACACAAGGTTGTCCGAGTCGCTTACCTCTTCTACTACGGCACTGAGGTTGGCCTTACCGCGCCCTTCAACAAAGCCGCCACGAAAGAGCGCCTGAACGAGCTTATCCATGACGCGTTGATCCTTGCCAAGAGGGCGAAATTCGACGTCTTCAACGCGCTGTCGCTCATGGACAACACATTATTCCTCGAACAGCAGAAGTTTGGCCCAGGCGATGGGCAACTTCATTACTATCTGTTCAACTACCGCGCGAAACCCATTACCGGCGGTATCGACAACCAGAACAGGGCAGATGAGGACCACCTGAGCGGGGTCGGGTTTGTAATGCTCTAGAACAGGGAACTACTGCGAGGAGGCAGTGGCCCCGACCCGAGCTGCTCTCTACATACGCACCAGGCCTAGAGCATTGACAGGACACGCTAATTAAATATTCATCAGACTGAATGTGCTAGCGCAGGTAGCGCACATCCGGCGGCGCACATGTGTGTTGTGCTCTGTCGTGAATTGTCGACAGAAGATGGACCGGTTTGTCCCGGGCCTCGCCTCATCCTGTTGGCCCTGGCCTCCCATCCAACCTCTCCCCCTTGCATACTCTCTCTTCTATGAGCTCATGGAACCAGGAGGTACGCTCCAAGGCGGGCACATGCCCCATATCTGGTCTGATAATGCCCATCAGCCCGGGCCCTTCTTTGCCCCCGAGAAATTCCAGCAACTTCCTCCCGTGGGGAATAGAGATCATCCTGTCAGCCTCCCCGTGCAGGACAAGAATCCGGTCACGCCCGACCTTGTCGGCCATCCGCCCGAGCTGCTCCCTGCTCTTGTGATGCCAACCTGCGGCAATAAGTTGGAGGAGGAACCCCTTCGTAGTGAACCCCTCGGCGTCGAGGCGCTTGTGCATCTCTCCTGCCACAAACCTCTCGTAGTTGGTGTTGAAATGCAAATACTCGCCTTGACCGCCTTGGCCGCCAGGCGGGAGGACCTTTGGTGTCAAGCTGGGGTCCGGCAAGTGAATATCGTCCGTCCCCATGAGATAAGGCAGTGGAAACATATTTGCTGCGCCACTCCTAACACTGGCCTCCAGACTCTTCGGAACTAACATTTGTGCGCGCTGAACCATGTTTTCCCAGAACGTGGTTGTGTTTTCGATGGCGGCGGCCGTACACAGCAGATTGAGCGTGCTGATGTGCCCCGGCACAAGGCACGCAACCTCTTGTGCGATCATGCCGCCCATGGAGATTCCCAGCACGTGTAGTGTCCGCTCCGGCCCTTGCTGGGTGTGCAATGACTGAGGAGAGAGCACGCGCGGCGGTAGCCAGCCGATGTGCTCGAGGACCTCGATCGCATCCTTTGCCATCTCGCTGGTTGAATAGCGCATGAGCGGTTTATCAGAGCCACCCATGCCGCGGTTGTCGATAGTGAGCACAGAGTATTTGTCGCCGTGTTCGTGACCAAAGTGTAGAGTCTGTCGCTGCCAGGCCGACTGGAACGAGCCTAAGCCCATTAAGAACTACGGACAGCGGCTTCAGCATTTCAAGGATGCTCATAGGTAGCATGAAGCGCCTTTAATCGTGAGGGAAGATGTGAAGGCACGGAGTGGGTGTCAGGCGAGCACATACAACCATCTTGAGGGGCCCATGACCATGCATCGCCCATGAGATCCTCAGAGGACCACCGCGACCTTCGGCCACGGGCAAGAGGCCGGCGCGCGTGGGCTCCAGGTGCCAGGTCGCTGTGGGAAAGGCCGGATGCTTCATGACATCTGAGACGAGGGGGAGTTGGTTCCTGTAGGGGCCATCTCAGTCATGCGAGGTGTTCAACGGGCGGTGTTGAGGACCTCATCTGCAAAGAGAGGGAAGCTCACCACAGGTCTTCCTCCGACGCCGCCATGATGTCCGGTCCAACGTGGCGTGAGTGTTTTAGACGAACGATATGGAGGTGATGTGGAAGGGCAGGTCAACAGGCCTCGTACGGTGCGGGAACGTGTCGAAGAATACTGCTTCGTGCTATCTTTGAACCGTGACCGGGAACTCGACGCCTGGGTCTCAGGCAAGGCAGGGCCCACTAGGACGTGGATCGACCAATCTCGTTCGCTCATGCGATATTGTTCACGATCATGCTCTGAATTGCTCGAAATGTACGTGTCGCCAGTGATGGTTGAGGCATGGGATGACGTCGGCTTATTTAGCCTCGGCTCCGGCTGAGGCCCACATGTCCGTTGGGCCGTTGTTTCTACAACTTGGGCTGTCAGAGACCCATGAATGCGTATCTTGAATTATGCAGTACCTGCTTACCTTTGTAGGCATGTATGGTCCACTCTTGCGGAGTCCATCTTGGCGGCAGGGTTCGGCGGACCACTCGAGCTGGATTCTAACATTATACAGATGCAGTGCGCTCGCTGTCAAAGTGACCCTGTCTTTCCCTATATTGCCAATATTAGACCCACATGCAGTGCTCCTCGTCGCGAATGCGTCTTTTCCCCATGTCTCGGCAATGGTAGACATGAAGGAGCCCCAGACCGCTCACGCCAGATTGGGATCCCAGGAGCAGGTACACACCAACATCTTGTTCGCCTCCAGGGTGTCATATATCATCATGACGTATATCCGCTCATTTGCAGTGAAAAATATAGGGAGAGTGCAGAGCAATGAGCACCTGTCACGCCCCCTTCGCCCCCTAGAGGTGTCTCATGGCACGGGTATGTAGTTCCATTCAAAATTCTTGACTATGATCACACTGATAGACAGATGACACCGAACGCCTGCTGCTGCTGCTAAAACCACACCATGTTTTTCCAACCCGGGGAGAAGAGAGTGGACAAGTAGGAAGAGAACCCTGGACCCTGTGGACTATTTACCTTCGCCGCAGGCTGCCGACCCGCCGCTTTAAACCGTCGACAAAGTCCCTCGGGCGACTCGAGCTGGCTGCAGCACTGCTGCTCCGCTGTCGGACCAAGACAGCGGGCTGCCCAGGGTCCTTCCCCTTGTCGTCGCTGCCACC
Organism: Diaporthe sp. PMI_573; assembly: GCA_021399435.1. Taxonomy (NCBI): domain Eukaryota; kingdom Fungi; phylum Ascomycota; class Sordariomycetes; order Diaporthales; family Diaporthaceae; genus Diaporthe; species Diaporthe sp. PMI_573. Next base: position 78,330 of record JAJTUP010000100.1, read on the forward strand.
ACGAGGTCGCTGGGGAAGCATCTCATACTCGCCCCGTCTCTCGCGAACAGACTGAGACCGTGCAATACCCTCCTTGGCCCGCCGTTCCCGGTCCATGGTGAAGCCGGGCTCCCCCTTCCCCTTGAGGTCGTCGGGATGGTATTTCTGCATTCCGCAATCAGCACAGAGACCTCAACACGACGCTGGCCCCGTGGTTGTCGTCGAAGTTTGGGGGGGTGTGTGGGGGTGGGGGGTTTCAAGGAAGAAGACGAGGCTTACCACTCCGGGCCATTGCTTGTAGGGACCACCGCCGGCGTGAGGATCCCTGAGCATATCGGTACTGTACTCGTAGTCCATGAGCTCGCCGTTGAGGGCTCGCTCGCCGGGGGGCACGCTGGCGGTGGCGTCGAGCGGCCTGCCCTTCAGAAGTGCATCGAGCTTTGCCTCGCGAGGGGTAGCTTTCCAGGCGGCCTTGTTTCCCTCCTTAACAGCAGCAACAGGGGAGAATTTTGAGTTGAGGTTGAAGGATCTCATGGTGGCATCGTAGGGCCCGCCGTGGTGGTAGGGCCCACCGAAAGGGCTGGTGTCAAGCCTGTCGATGGTGTCTGCGACGTACTTCCTGGGTTTCGGGCGGCGGTGGGCGCGGTCCGACTTTGAGCGGCGCAGGCTGCTGTCGTAGGAGGGCGGAGCGTCTAGCAGAGACATGCTTCTGGCGGGCGCGGCAGACGACGGATACGGGCGATGGGGTTGGCACAACAGCAGATGGGCAAGAGGGGATGAGGGTGACTGCGACGCGATATGCTATATGCTATATGGAAGTGGGCTGGCTGGCCAGCTGCCTCGCAGTCCCCGGGTGATATGAGCAGGAAACAGCATTGCGTAATAACTGGCTGCCCAGGCTGGCTGTGAGGCAAGTGACGTATCCCACGCGCACAGCAGGTGTGAACCGTAAGACAAAACACTGGCACCGCAGAAGGTGGAATCCCGAGCCTGCCGTTCCAGGGCCCAGACCTCAGGGTCGGGTACGAGCCCGACGTCATGCTCATCAGCAAGCCCAGCCTGCCGCACAGGGCATGACAGCCCTACCCGGGCTGCCTGGGCCCCCCTGGCCCCCCTGCCTGCATTGCCGCAGCTGCCCTCTTGCTGAGCTGGCCCCGCTGACAGGGCTCATCCCTTCCAAAAAGACTTTGGGCTTGTGGACTGCCAAGGGATGAAGGTAGCGAGCGACCTGTTCTTGGTTCATCCCATATCTCGGCCCCAGCTCCGACGCTGCGGCAGTCAGCACAGCAATCAGACGCAGACATCGTGGCCGTTGCCGTGGCCGTGGCCGTGGCCGTCATGGCACTCGTCGACTACTCGTCCTCCGACCCGGGCTCTGGTCCTGGGTCCCCATCCGAATCGGAATCCGAATCTGGCCCAGCTCATGAATCCGGACATGCGCATGAGCAGAACCACCAGCCCGAGCCTCGACACCATCCAACCAAGACGACAAGGTCGGCATCAACTACGGCCACCTCGCCGCACGCTCTGGATGCCGCCAGCGCACAAGCATCTGCCCAGCCCAACCAGCCGCCAGCCTCGAGCGCCTTGCCGCCCTTGCCGCCCTCGTTCCACGACCTCTACGCCTCTACCGTGCGTACCGCAACCGCGGACTTGCCCAGCTTGCACCAGGGCAGGAGGCGCATCATCCCTCACAAGGACGGCAACTGGCCCAGCCACGTCTACATCGAGTGGCACCCCTCCTCCTCCCAGCACCAGCTCCTCCAGTCGCTCCTCGCCGCCCTCGCCCGGGATCTTGGCCACCTGCTCACCCGACATGGCCTGGCCGGCTTCCTGACCTCGGAACTGGGCGCCCCCTTGCCCCTACACGTGAGCCTGTCCCGCCCTTTTGTTCTGCGTACACACGACAAGGATGCCTTTCTCGATCGCCTTGTCCGGGACACCGCGCGGTGCAGTGTGCCCGCCTTCGCCCTGGCCTGTTACGACCTGGCCTGGCACCACAGCCCGGACTCGGAGCGCTCCTTTCTTGTCCTGCGCATACGCGGCCTGAGCGGGTGCAACGACGAGCTATCGGCCCTGCTGCGGAATTGCAACCGTCTCGTGTCATCCTACGGCCAGCCGGAGCTCTACGCCACCAGAGGGTCCGGCCACGACGCAAGCAGTTGCGTCAGTGACGCCTTCCACGTCTCCCTCGCGTGGTCCTTCACCGCGCCGACGGCTGAGCTGAGCCAGAGGACAGCTGACGTCTTTGCGCGCCCCGAGTTCCGTGACGCCATCCTTTCGCACATCAGCATTCCCGTCGACGGGATCAAGGTCAAGATCGGGAACGTTGTGACAAACGTCGCCCTGCCAGAAACAGGGGGGAGGGGCGGCAGCCGGAGCGGAAAGGGGCTTTTCTCTATCTGAGCTGATTCACCACGCTCCTTGTTTGGATACCCGCGGGCGTCCTCCAACGGCACACTACTGGCGACGGGTATGTTACCTTACCATCTCTCTACCGGCTCCCCTAAACGTGGGTCACACCGGGTAGGTCGCTCGCCCGATGCACTGCCCGTGTGGCACACAATACGGCGCATTGAGTTGGGCACGCAATCTGCTGTTGACAATGCTGTTGCTTCTCATGCTGCTGCTGCTGCTGCTGCTGGGTATTGTCCTCCTATGTGTCCCTATACCTGACACATCCCTGATGGGTCTTTGCGCTCCCTCCCCCTTGCCCTATAGCTCGTCTGCCTCCCGCCAGTCTATCGAGGGCCCACCTGCCTTCCTCCAAGCGAGCCTCCAGTGCCGCGGCGTGACCGGAAGGCCAACGTAGTTCTGCCACAGGTACCGGGTCTCCTGTTTAACAAACAACCATCTGCTTGAGGGTCAGCACGGACTCCGAGCCTTGACCCCGGGGGGGAGGGGGGCGTCACTCACATCAACGCTGGCAACTCCGCCCAGCTCCTGAAAATTGACCTGAGCGCCTGTTTGACACTGCGAAACTCCTGTTGGAGCAAAGTGCCCAACCCAGGTGACTGGTTCTCTTTCTTGTCTGTCTTCTCGACAACCACGTGACGCGGCTTCTTCATCCGGTCCGATATTATAACCTTGGTCCCGTCGGCCTCCCTCTCAGGCGCCTCTGTCTCTTTCATTTCCAGCTCTGCAGCCATCGATCTAAACTTTTGTATCGAATCCAGACTTGAGGTCAGTCGCGCATACGTGTTGAACAGCGCCACCAGCTCCGTCCGTTTAAGAATCGGGATGTCGTCGCTGTCATTGTCGAACTCGAAGAGGACCTTCAGCGCCGTGCCGTACCCCGCTGTCTGCAGCTTGCCCCATAACCGGCACTTGTCGCACCCGACGCAGTCCATCAGACGGCTCACATTGCGGAACCGGTTCTTGAAATCCTCCTTGAGAGAAGGGCCCTCGCCGTTCTTGAACATCAGGCTCTCGTCAAAGATCTCCGGGACGGACGAGGAAGCCTGCGTCACTGCGAGGACCTTGCTCTTTGTTCTGGCGTCTTGATCTGGGTCGCCCGTGCAGAAGGTGTAGTCCTGGAGGTGAGGGCCCAGCTTTGCAATTGCGCGAGTGAGCAGGGCATAGTTGAAGTACAAATTGCTGATACGCTCGGGGAAGTTGTGAAGCCGATGCAGGTAGCATTGCAGGTTGGGCTGCCACTGGCCTGTGGTCTGGTTCATCCAATCCCAGCAGAGGTGCGTGCTAATGCTGGTGTGCATCCCAGACACGACCCTGTAGAATACTCGCTTCTCGACACATTCGTCCTCCGCTTCAAGACCGGTGTTCGCAACGAAGGGCGTGTTGGGTCTCTGCTCGCGGTGTTCCTCAAGCAGCTGTTGACGGCCGGCGGCCTCCATGACATGCTTGAAGTCTAGCGCAGCTGGGCCGTGTACCGGCGAAGACTGGCCCAGCGCAGCAGTGTGAGGGAACGAGCTCCTCTGGAAGCAGTTTTCCCGGTAGATGGCGTTCCAGACCTGTTGCGCGCCCATGCCCGCGTAGCCAGTGAACCTCTCAGGATTCTGGAGCAGTGAGACGTAGTCGCCCTTTGACGAGGCGGATTCGTCCTCCGGAACACAGTAGTCGCGCTCGTCGCACTCGTCGTCGTACTCGACCACACAGCTTTCCCCGACATCCTCGCCGAGCTTTCCCTGGAGCGGTCGCTCAGGGCAGTCCCGCTGTGTAGTCCTGCCCGGGTGTTTCGCCAGAGGGCCTTCCAGCTTGCCGAGCTCGTGAGCCCGCCACACCTCGGGTATGTCCTCCTCGTTGTCAAGGGTCTGCACGGCACAGGCGATGTTGCCGCACATGCCATCCTCGTCATTCCAGAACGGGCATGTCTTGTGGAATAGGTTGAGTCGATAGTGGGAGAAGAAGTCGGTCGAGTGAGTCAGGTCCTCGACGGCTGGTCTGACCTTGCGGTTCAGGTCCTCGAGCGTAGAATAAGACGCGCAGGCGTCGGAGACGATGGTCTTGGGTGATATCTGGTGAGGTTGGGAAGCATTAGAGATTAATAATCGATATGTCGGAGGCGCTGCTGTTACCAGCCAGCAGGCCAGGAGTGGTAGAAATGCATACTGCGCAGTCATCTTGCTTTGGGCTCTGGCAGTGAGCACCCGGGCCCCACAAAGCAAAGAGGGAGAGGAAGAAGGGCCGGGCAGCTCTCATGATGGATGTGGGTGTTCTTAAAAGGGTCGTCGAGGGTCGTCGGATGGCTCCGAGGTTGTTCGTTTCGCGATTCGTTTCGGGTTGCCACAGGTCGGCGGGCTGCGGGCTGCAGGATATTGGCTACGGATGGGGGTCACTGGCCATTGACCACGGGCCGTGAAAAGGTCGTGGTGATCCCGTCGTGGACTTTCGAACGAGTCCTCTCAAGGTCTGTCCTTCTGTGTCTGAACGGATGTGTGTGGCACAATAACGATCTCTGCTGGACGTCGCCCGGGTGGGTTAGTGGGGGGTGCGGTGCAGGTGGTGATTATAAAGCCTCCGAATATGTTCATGAATAGAAGAAAAGTAACAAAGACGGCGCCGTTCTCCCCGGGAGGGACACGTCTGTAATTTCAGGATGAAGTGCAATCAAATGGGGAGCTCCTCTAGCCAGAAGAATAAAGAAACGACAGTCAGAAGGTGCGCGTTCGTTTTAATAACCGCATCGCCCCGGGGTGAATTGGCAATGTGTCCAAATGCAAAGTCGGATGATGTCGTCCTGTAAGTTGTCAGACTCACTGGCCAAGACGCCTGTGCCCATGCGGACTCGCCCGACCCCTGGAAAGCACGGCGCATGCTGTGACGCTAGCAATCGACGGTCCGCCACTTTATTTAGGGTGCAGGTGGGGGCTCAGTCTATGTACCCTCGTACCACCGTCCCAGATACCGATCACATGTGCTTTGGAGTGTGTACGGGGCCAGGGAGACAAAATCAACCCAAGGAGGTCATCTACCTCCAGGATGCCTCTTCCGTCCGGCCGAGCACCTATCGTTGGCCAATTGACTGGCCGACTTATAGGAGCGGGCAGGATTCAATTGTATTGAGTGCGCTCCTCTGAGGGTGCGAGCCTGCACCTGGAACCGTCGGCGAGACGACTGTACGAGATATCCCGTAGGACACCCAAAGGCACTCTGGAACATCAATCATTCGCCCCCGGGCCATCCAGACATGCATGAGCGTAGGCTCCAGGATGAACGCCACAAGTGGCTGGCCATTGACTTGCAGAAATCACCACCACACCTCGGATCTATTTAAAAGTATACACGCTGCGAAGCCTTGAAGAACCTGTCCTTCTGATTATCTACCGGTGGTAGGTGACTACTGTTCCCTGGCCATCTCACGGGCGTCGAATTGACGCCTCCCGGCGACCACATGGATCACAATAGACCGTGGCCAAATGCGCCGCCCATATTCCCAGCTCTGCCGTTCCGAGTGGCTGGCCCATAAGGTAGGCAGTCAAAGAACCCAAACCCTCCCAGGCAAACCCAGAACCCTCAAAGCAGAAACTATCACACTGTACACCATGCCAGGAGAACGCCTAGCCGAGAAAGAATCCGAAGTTGCCGAGGATGACATATCTGCCTACCAGACACGAAGGACCGGATGGGCGCGCGCGGGGGGGGGGGCGATGTTGTGGTTGTTGCTGTTGTTCAAAAAATGTCCATGACCGTCGGCAAATGAGTAGAGTGCAGTCATCAGGGCTGGAGCCCCGAGCCAGGCCATCGCTATGCAGTTGTAGAATGCGAGATAAGATACACGTGTCGTCGGAGCGCTGTAGCCACCTTGTTCATGCTTGCCCTCATTGTGCAGGTGGTTGGTAGTTGAGCGGCCGCCTGTTGGAAAGGTTAGCTGGTTGCGCGCCAGGGCCGGGGCCGGGGCCAGACGCGCAGTGGCGCAATGGTGGGAGTCTGCGGCGGGAAAAGGGGGTGGGGGTGGGGGCATGATCCAAGGCGAACGTACTTGAAGAGCAGAATGTGCGGCTCCGGTTCGTGAACTTCGTAGTGCTCCCAGCCCAAACTCTGCAAAAAAGGCGGGTTAGCACCTGCCGTTCGTTTTCCGAGTCCTTGTCTGCGGTCGCGTCCCCACAGTTTCGTGTGGCCGGCGCGTTTTAACGCGTCGCATACCTGAGTGATGCCCATTGACCGCCACTCGTCCTCCCAGAGCAGCTTCAGTGTCCCCTTTGAGGAGTCGTGGTACTCCTTTGGTATGGCCTTCAGCATGGCCTTTGGCAACTGCACATGTCGGTATTCGAATTCGCTGTCCGAGTACCTGACGGAGGGGCATGTTGTCAGCGAGGACGGCCGGAAGAAGGCACTGGCAGCGACATGACTGACCGAGAGGAGTAGTGGATCGACTCAAGAAACTCCTCCAGGCGCGCTCGCTCGTTGTCTGTCAGAGAGCGCGGCTTGACATTGCGACGCGACGTGTCGATGCCCATGTCGTAGCCGGATGCCATTGTGCAGGCCTTGCTGTGATGGAGAGCGAGCCCTGTTGGTGGAGGAGGCGCGAAAGGGCGAGAGGGGAGGGGGGAGGGGGAGGGGGGATAGTCGCAGCAGTCGCAGCAGTCGCAGCAGTCGCGATCGCAAAGAGACACAGCGCGTTGGTTCGGCTGCTTGGCGCGGGGATACGCGGGCGAAATGGGTAGGGAAGGAGATGACGCTTCTGTTTACTCCCGGGTGCTACTATTATGTACGCATGTACAGTAGCCTCCTGGTTAGCATGCCGAGGGGACGACCTGGCCCGCACTCCCGAATTTGGACGTTACCACAGCACCTGGGCACCTAGGTACCTATAGGTACTTTAGGTACTGCGCTACACAGCACACCCACTGCCTGATTACCAGCTCCGGGGACTGCTAAGAAGGAAGCGCTGGTCCAAGCGCGCTCCGCCTTGGATCGCACCGGATCAGCCCAGATCACCTGACCCTTGGAGCTCCCTTGCAAGCCAAGGAGTCGCCGACAGGCCCAGTCGCGCTCCCGTTCACTCGGTCGAAGAAAGAACCCAAACGTCGAGTCACTCTGATCCTGCAGGCCTTCGGTCGATGTTGGACGCTTGCATTTTGAATTGCAGGCTGTTGCGTGCGAGGGTTGCCACCTTCTCCTACAGCAATTCGGCCCTTCGTCCCCAGAGGAGCCCTCGGAGTGTTGCCGTCGCGTCTGCTTGGGCACTGAAGGCAGGTAACAGGCAGGTAACAGGCTTGGGCAGGCCGGTCTACAGGTCTGCGGCGCCGCAGCGCGCTTCCGGTACGCTGCACTCTAAAGATCCCCCCAACAGCGCGACGTGACAGGAGCCACTCCCACCAACACATCAAGCAATACTATGTTTCGGCGGGTCTTGGTTCTATAGCCCATCGACTTTTGAGAGCAGCCGTCCACATACCGCTCCGATAGCTGCCGACATCGTTGCAGTCTCGTGCCATGGAGAACAAGCGCAAGGCGAGCGCCGCTGGCCGAGGAGGCGGCGCCGACGCTGGTGAGCCCGCAGCCAAGAGGCGCAAGTTACCTTCGGTGAGTTTGGTCCTGTCCTTTGTGTGCGGCGACAAGTGGTGTTGGGTCGGGTGGTCCGCGCCGTGGTCCACCGCCGTCTGTCAAGTCCGTCGGCTCGGAATCCCCATATCGGTCGCGCACGCACGCCCCCAGAGCTACGCGCCCTCGACAGCAGCTCTTCATGCCAGCTCCATCCACCCCAAGGGAGGGTAGCCCCTTTATACATGCCCATCTGCTTCTGCCCTGCCCCCGCTTGGCCCGGCGCTCAGCATCATCTTCGCGACTCTTCCGCGCAGGATGCAGATTCGAGACAGTATCCACGCATCGACAGCTAACCACGGTGACACCTGCAACAGGACTTCCCAGACCTGGCAAAGCATGAATCTCCCGAGTCCACCACCGCCTACGGCCTGGCTTTTCTCGAAGCAATACGAAAGACGGCCGACAAACAGTACGTTGGAAACCCGCACTCCCCAGGCGCTACTGTTGCGATGCACTGCGGCCATGACTCGCTGTGGCACCCCAATGATATGCGCGCCTCAATTCTGCATTGCCCGTTTTCTTTCTGACATTCTGGCCTCACAATAGTGGACGAGGAGTCGCGGGCTACTTCGAGAAGCTCCTGCCCAGGGAGGGCAATGAGGATTACTACCGGAGGATTCACATGCCAGTGTCCCTCCGGGTGATCGAGCGGAGACTGTGCCGACACGAGCTGGCGAACATGACCCAGTTGGAAAGCTGGATGAAACGTATGGTCAACAACGCAAAGGAATTCTACTCGCGTGGGTCCCAGACGTACGAAGACGCCGAGCGCGTGAGGAAAGCCACCAGCAACTACATGGTTAAGACGAACCCGGCGTACAAGAAGATACCAAACTACGCCGCGACCCCAGCTGCAGCCCCTCCCGACTGGGACGTCGACGCCGAGATCGCAGCAGAGGATATGCCATCAGAACCGGCGGCCAGCGATGTGGCCTCTCGACCCTCACGGCCGCCGCAATCTCAGCACTCCACCGGCGAGGAGGATGCCGAGGGCGAAGATGAGGATATGCCCGATGCGGAGGGCGACGCCGATGACGGCGACGCCGCTGACGGCGACGCAGACATCAGCCGTGGATCCAATACTCGGATAGTGCTAAAGAGACGCGGTGCACGATCGAGCGGGACAGAAGGCACGCCAGACGCACGGTCGACAAGCGACAACAAGGGCGGCGCACAGTTCTCAGAGGTGCCCTACCAGGGTCTCAACTTCCAGCAAGCTCAGGAGAAGCTGGTGGACGAGTTGTCGACGCGACAGGAAGAAGAGTACGTCACTGGTCTCGAGCAATTCAGGCATCACTTGACTAACGAAACAGTGATGAATGGCCGTATTTTGAGCCCTTTATCAACTTGCCCCCCAAGTCGTTGAAGGACTACTACCAACTCATTGACGAGCCAATGTCATTGAAGAAGCTCTGGCGAGCCATCAAAGGCATGGTCGGTAGAGCTGGGGCAACAGGGGTTAGCGAGTTCAAGAGCTGGGCTGCTCTGGAAGAAAAGGCGAGTTTGCTCTGGAACAACGCGTTCTACTACAACGAGGAAGGCAGTGAAATCTTCGAGCTGGCGAAAGAGCTAAAAGTAAGCCAGAAGACCGCGGTTTACCCCTGGACGCTGCCCACGGTTCTAACATGTCTCAGGACGCCTTCTATGAGCAGCTCAATGAAGCCAAGGCATGCGTGGAGGAGCCGCCTCAACCCAAGATCATCCTGAGAGCGCCCTCGGCGCAGACGCCACAGGCCCAGTCTGGGCGACCAAAGCGCATCACCATCCACGTCGGCGGCGGCAGGGAGGGTTCGCAAGGCTCCCCGGCTCCACAGGCGTCTCACCCTGGCCCAGCGCAGGGGCCGGGCGACGGAGCTGTCAATGGAGCCACCACAAGGCCGGCTCCCGTCAACCCAGCCGCAGCGAACCTTGCCCAGGTCGCTGGGCCCGGCACGCCATCTGCGGTGATGAAGCGCGAGGATTCCAACAGGGCATCTCCGACTGTCGCGCCCCCACTGAACAACGGCTACAGTTCTAGTGCGTTCCGGCCTGTAATGCTCCCCCCGGCCGGTGGCCTCGGCCAGTCCGCGCCCCAGCCCGGCCCACCCAATGGACACATGCCCGTATATCAACAACAAGCGGCTGCATTGTACGACTTCACATTCCGGTGTGCAGGAGTCGGTGAGTCTGGAGCCCACGACAGGACACGAACACCCCTTTCTGACTGGTTTGCAGGTCTGTCGGAGGCAATCCTGGCCAACCTGTGTTTGCGTACGCCACCAGACAATGGCGCGGAGAAGCAGTTTGTTTTCAACGTGCCCCCCCATCCGAAACTGCTACAGCAGTCTTTTACGACCAATCTCGCGGCCAACCAATGGAAACTGCAGATCGTGCCACGGGTCTCGCCAGCCCTCGAGCAGCAGCAGCGCCCCTACAAGCTGTACGTGGTTGTTAATGGACAGACCCTCGCTCGCGGGGTCCCAACCCCACGGGACGCGATCCAGAACGGAGAACTCCTGTACGATGCACAGCTCCACCAAGGCGTCAACACCATTGTGCTGCAGATGATTGCGGCGCTGCCGAAAGGCCAGAAGCTGGTCAACGGCTCCGACGCGGTGGTCGAGAAGATCACGATCCTTGCGAACGTTATGAAGCAGTACTAGGAGCCTGTCTTGGCTTTGCCTCTTGGCTGTGTGCCTATTGAATGATCTTATCTCACAATGGCGTGCCTGCCTGCCTGCCTGCCAGCCTGCCTGGAGAGCAGAGGGCAAACTAGTACCAGGTGAGATGGGACGCAGCATGCTAGATATGCAGGGCGGTCATTTTGGGCGTGGCGGATGAGGCTCGGTCATTCGCGGTTTGGCAGGACGGGTAAAGACTGAATTTCGCCCTCGCATGATTACTGTGCAGTGCTGGCGTGTGGGGCTGAGGAGGCTGGAGCAAGAGCATTGGTACTTAATCAACCTTGCCTTGGCTGTACAGGAGGTCGATACCTACGGTGGGAAAGAATCGGAACTGGTACAACCCGTGTAATTTTTAAAACGAGCCGTCTCAGGCAGATTTGGAGACTCGTACGTCCGTCGAACCGTCGTTGTAGAGCAGATTCTGCAGTAGACTGACCGCCCTGCATCCTGTCAGCCCGTGTACTGTGGTATTACTAGAGCGGAACTGATAGACCAAGGTCCGTCTTACAGCGAGAGGAGGGGCGGCCAGGGCCCACCCTCGCATATCTAGACTACACAGTACCTGCTCCAGATGTCCGCTGACCGATAAGATAAGCGGGGACAACCAAATGCCCAGGGCGATGGGTATTGGGTGCTGGGTAGCGAGGAGTGAACGACCCTGGCTCGTGCACCTGGTTGAAAATTTTCAAAATTTCCTGCGCACTCTCTTTTGCCGCCAGCCCCACGTTTTCGACCGGTTCAAAACCCATCCTCCCGCCCTCTGAAAACTCGCCTTGACTTGTGCCGTCGTCCATCCCAAAACCTCCCCTTCTCCCTTTCCGACAACTTAATTTCTTCTCATCCAAAATGGCGGAAGAAGTCTACGACGGTGCCATTGGCATTGATCTGGGTACGTTGCTGCCAGCACTCCCTCGCCGCGCTCCGTTCCCGGTCGGACAGGCGGACCCGCGGCCTCACGCGCCAGACAACTTCAACAGACTGCTGACTTCCAACCAACATCAGGTACCACCTACTCTTGCGTGGCCACCTATGAGGGCAGCAATGTCGAGATCATCGCCAACGAGCAGGGCTCTTTCACCACGCCTTCCTTCGTGTCTTTCACGGCGGAGGAACGGTTAATCGGCGAGGCTGCCAAGAACCAGGCCGCCATGAACCCCATCAACACCGTCTTCGACGTCAAGTACGCTCCCTCCTTTCCCCCTCCATCGCAGCTGCAGATCTCGGTGGTACTGACTTGCCGTCACACTCAGGCGATTGATCGGCCGCCGCTACGATGACCCCACCGTCAAGAAGGACCAGGAGTCCTGGCCATTCAAGGTCATCGATGACAACGGCAGCCCCAAGGTCGAGGTCGAGTACCTCGGCGAGACCAAGCAGTTCTCCCCCCAGGAGATCTCTGCCATGGTCCTGGTCAAGGTATGCGCCCCGCGCGATACACAGCCACCCCGACAAGATTCGATGCTGACACACCGTGCCAACAGATGAAGGAGATTGCTGAGACCAAGCTCGGCAAGAAGGTTGAGAAGGCTGTCATCACCGTCCCTGCCTACTTCAACGACAACCAGCGTCAGGCTACCAAGGATGCCGGTTCCATCTCCGGCCTCAACGTCCTCCGTATCATCAACGAGCCCACCGCCGCTGCCATTGCTTACGGTCTTGGCTCCAACAAGTCCAACAAGGAGCGCAACGTCCTGATCTACGATCTTGGCGGTGGTACCTTTGATGTGTCCCTCCTCAACATCTCAGGAGGCGTATTCACCGTTCGTGCGACAGCTGGTAAGTCCCAAGATTTGCCTCTGCAAGCTCGGTAACGGGCGACTAACGTGCTGCAGGTGACACTCATCTGGGTGGCCAGGACTTCGACACCAACCTCCTCGACCACTGCAAGAAGGAGTTCAACCGCAAGACCAAGAAGGATCTGTCCGGTGATGCTCGTGCCCTTCGCCGTCTCCGCACTGCTTGCGAGCGTGCCAAGCGTACCCTGTCCAGCGGTGCTCAGGCCACCATTGAGATTGACTCGCTGTTTGACGGAGAGGATTTGAACATGCAAATCACTCGCGCTCGTTTCGAGGATTTGAACGCCAAGGCCTTCTCCGGTACTCTTGAGCCCGTCGCTCAGGTCCTCAAGGATGCCGACATTGCGAAGTCTGCTGTCGATGAGATCGTCCTCGTCGGCGGATCCACCCGTATCCCCAAGATCCAGAAGTTGCTGTCCGACTTCTTTGACGGCAAGAAGCTCGAGAAGTCCATCAACCCCGACGAAGCCGTAGCCTACGGAGCAGCCGTCCAAGTAAGTCTCCGTCCTTTACTCGGTGTTTCGATTGCTGACTCTGAGCCTCCAGGCCGGTATCCTCTCCGGCAAGGCCACCTCTGCCGACACCTCCGACCTTCTGCTCCTCGATGTCTGCCCCCTGAGTCTTGGAGTTGAGATGGAGGGCCGCATCTTCGCACCTGTGGTTCCTCGCGGGACTACGGTCCCGGCCCTGAGAAAGGTAAAATGATCTTGTCGACCACCACCACGTCGTCGTCGTCAGCTAACACGCAAAAATTTCTCAGCGGACCTTCACTACCGTCAGCGATATGCAACAGTGAGTTCTCCTCCCTCTTCCATCATGAGATAACGTCGCTAACGCACAGAAAGGACCGTCAACTTTCCTGTGTTTCAGATGAGTGGATTCCATTTCCCCGTGTTTGACGGCGTCAGCTAACTTCTAAAACGGTGAGCGCGTGAGCTGTGAAGACAACACTTCCCTGGGCGAGTTCACTCTTGCTCCGATCCCCCCCATGAAGGCAGGCGAGCCGGTGCTTGAGGTGGTGTTCGAGGTGGACGTCAACGGCATCCTCAAGGTGACGGCGACCGAGAAGACATCTGGACGCAGCGCCAACATCACGATCTCCAACTCTGTCGGAAAGCTGTCCAGCACTGAGATTGAGACGATGATCAGCGACGCGGAGAAGTTCAAGACCAACGACGAGGCATTCAGCAAGCGGTTTGAGGCGAAGCAGCAGCTCGAGTCGTACATCACACGGGTGGAGGAGATTGTTTCGGACCCGAGCCTGTCGCTCAAGCTGAAGCGCGGCCAGAAGGACAAGATCGAGCAGACGCTGTCGGAGGCCATGTCTGCTCTGGAGGTGGAGGACTCTACTGCGGAGGATCTGAAGAAGAAGGAGTTGGCTCTCAAGAGGCTGGTGACCAAGGCCATGTCTGCTCGGTAAATGTCTGGTTGAGACTCACGTTCCATCATGCAAAAAAGGTTTCCCCAGTTTGGGTCTCATGTTTCTACGATCAAGGTTAGGGCAAGGTTGGGTCTTGTGTTGCTGCGAACAAAGTCAGGGCAAGGTAAAACGTCCAAGGCAGCTGCAAAAAACAAAAAGTTTTCCACATCTGCTTTCTGATTTGACCTGGTATGCTCTCCTCACATGGGAGACGCAAGGCAAGGGACAGCAGGACAGGACAGCATAACAAATGCTCAAGATTCCATGTTTGCAATCCAAAAAAAAAAAAAAAAAAAAAAAAAAAGGTTCAAGGCGGCTGAAAAGAAGGAGGGGTTTTTCCACATCTGCTTTCTGATTTGACCTGGTATGGTCTCCGCTCACTTGGAGATGGACGGCAAGGGACAGCGAGACAGGGCAACCTTGCAATCGATGATTTGGGATCTCAGGAGGGAGGCCTCTGTCAACGCTAGAGCTCAGGTGAAAAGGCTACTAAAATGCAACATTGGCTTGAACAATATCCAAGGCTATTGTTTCCGAGAAGGGTCTGTGGTGCAGTAGGCCGGATGTCCTGTAGGCCGGATGTCCTGTAGGAGGCTGTCCTGTAGGAAGGTTGTTTTGTAGGAGGCTGTGAGGCTATTCTACAGGAGGCTGTCTTATAGGAGGTTATCTTAAAGAGGAGTGTCCTATACGGCTTCTACTTAGCGGACACCCGAGCAAAGCTTGTACTTATTTAGGTGGTAAGTTAGAAACGACAAGCACATGTGTGCCTTGTCAGATGATCCAGGTAACAGAAAAGCCGCTGCTTGTCACGTCATACCTCGGCAGTCGCTTCAAAGACGGGCGCGTCCACCAAGACAGGCGCGACCAGTGGATGCTGTGACAGCAGCAATGACTGTTGATGCCCACTGCCAGGCAGGTGCTCCCCGTGCGAGTGCTGGCCCCGCTGTAGGCTGAACCAGGCGGATGAGCAACATACCTACTTAGATATACCCAGGGGACTGCAACCTCACCATCCCAATCGCCGTCGCCGTCGCCGTCGCCATCGAGACCACGCCCAATATTCATATCAGCATTTCAATACAAAAATAGCCGGCTCTGGAGCGCTGCTGAACTCCCCTCCGCCTCTCCCGGAGATCTCAGAGCAGGCGTCCTCCACCCCAAGGCACCGCCCAAGAGGATCCAGGCTGAGGCTGGGGCTGAGGCAGAAGCTGAGACGGAGACGGCGAGGCCACATACGCGATGCTCAACCCGACCGCCCACGAGCTCGTCTTCATCCGTGTCTGTGTCTTCTTCCTCACATACCTACCCTGCATCGTACCCTTTCTGCCTCCTCCCTTCTGGGTGCTCCTTCCGGTCGAGGCACTCTATTACTTGCTCGTCCTCCGGCCATTTGAGCGGCGGCTATCCCTTCGAGCCAGCCACCCGCCACACAATGTCGACAGGCAGGCTCTCTTCCGGCGCTGCTTAGGGAATGTCCCCGACCCCGAACGCTACTTGAGCCTGTGGGCCTTGGGCGCGCACCCCGACGACATCAAGCGCGAGAACGTCAAGGATTTTCTGCTCTGGGCCTTCTTCGATCGCGAAGACGTCGTTCCCGAGATCGAGGACGAGCTCGAGGGATACATCCACAAGACCGAAGAGCTCCTCGGCCGCCCCCTCGCCCCAGGCAGAGGCCGCGCTGTGCCCATGCGGCTGACCCTCGACCAAGTCCCCACCAGGTATCGCAGCGTTGTTTGGTACATGATCGTTGGCCTTGTTGATTCGGCTACCCATTGCCACCTCGTATGGCACGGCTTCGACTTCTGGCCACCCCCTTTGCGCACAAACCTGCTGCATGTCTTCCCGCCCCGCCTGCTGGCCTCAGCCGAGCTGCTCAGACGACACTCGCCGTCCGATGAGCTCTGCTACTGGTATCGGCGTCCCCGGGCGTATACCACAGAGACGTCGCCCACTCTTCCCATCGTATTTCTCCACGGCATCGGCATCGGCCTCCACCCCTATGTCCCTTTTCTCGCCTCGCTGCCGTCGACCAGCCCCATCGTTGCCCTTGAGATCCTCCCTATCAGCATGCGGCTGACCAAGTCCAATATCCTGGCAAGATCGGACTTTATACGGCACCTAAAGGACATCCTCCGCCACCATCACATCCACCAGTTCGTCCTCGTCGGGCACTCCTACGGCACCGTCATGGCCACCCACGTCCTGCACGACTTGGAATTGAGCCAGAGGGTCGAGGGTGTGGTGTTGGTTGATCCCGTCACCCTCTTACTACACTTACCGGACGTGGCCTACAACTTTACAAGGAGGACACCCCGGACCGCCAACGAGTGGCAGCTGTGGTACCTCGCAAGTATGGATCCAGGAATTGCTTTGGTGTTGGGGCGGCACTTCTTTTGGAAGGAAAACATCATTTTCAAAGAGGAGCTGGTCGCGGGCCGCCAAGCAGCCGTCTGCCTTTCGTCACGCGATCTCATCGTCGACACCATGGAGGTGGTGCGATACCTCACCAGCGATGATAGTGAGGCTTGCAAGGTTCTAGAGGCGGCCAAGGAGTCGAGCACCATGACAAGCTCCGGGATCGAGCTCATCTGGGTCGAGCTAGACCATGCCCAGGTATTCGACAAGAGCCATACCTACAACCGGCTCGTAGAGACGATTCGTCGATTTGCCACCAAGTGACCACCGGGCGCCATACCTCCTTACAGACACCAATCAAGCATGATCGGGTGGGTACTTGTTCGTGGCTGCTCTCCGGGTCTTGCCCAGGCGTTGTTTCACTCTGTCCTTGACGCCACGTTCTGACCCGAGTCTATGCCTTGTATACGAAGCTCGTCACCTTCCCTTGGTAGCAACTCAGGGCAGTCGTTGAGGCGCCTCAGCACCGCGGAGACACCGAAGCGTTGTTGCGGCTTGAAGGGTTGAGGATGCTTCACGGGCTATAATGGACCCCGAATAGTCGTTCGGCCCAAGGTCTTTCATGTGTTCACCTCAACCAGCCGGTCTCCAACCACCCCTATACTTTCAATTATCGGCGCCAACGGAGGGCCTGCACCTTTGACACCCCGCATCGCAACTGGGATCTGTATCACCAGGGCCAGAGGAGGAGGGCGCATTTGAGGAAAGACAAGTCAATTTCGAGCTGTATCCAAGCCAAACCCCTAACCCCCCCCCCTTCTTCAGCCTGCATAAAGAGAAGAGTGTTTTTGAGTAGGTGGTCGATGTTCTATCAGTGACTGTCTTTGGTCCCCGCTTCAATGCTATGATATCAAGAACATCCATCCAATTTATTACTCTACTGTACTCTGGTAAACACAGCACACGGGTCGAGGGCTGCTCTATGCTGCTGCGCAGCTGTTCTATTGGCATGGGCCGCCACTGGGTGCGTGCGGTATACTCGACGTGCCCCTTTCGCCTAGTCCACAGCATCCCCGTCATCCGTTGACACAGGCTTCTGCCTAGATAGGTCGACGTCACTGAGATGTCTTCTCGCCTGCTCAAGCGCAGCCTCTCCGTCGAAATCAGGCTCGTTGGCTTCCTCCTTGTTAGCAATCACAGCTTGGTCCTCGACCGTGCCAGGCGCATGTGAGGTGTGCGCGCGGCTAGCTTCGGGCTTCAGAGTGCCGTCCTCGTTGACATCCTCTTTGAGATAGAGTGTGAAGAGGACGGTGAGAAAGACCTGACCAGTGCTCTTGTTTCGAAGAACATATCTGAGTTGATGTGAGCGCTTCTTCCTGAACAAGCAAGCCATACACGTTAACCTAAGCAAGCCCACGACGACATGCCTGCACGAGCGCAGAATTTGGAAAGGATACAGGCCAGTGCAAAAGAAAAGTACTCACCTCAGGCCCTGGCCGTCCCAGTACTTCATAATGGGAACAGCATATCCAGGTAGCCTCAGCGCGAACTCGCTGAAGTCCAGGTAGGCGTTGAAAAAGTCCACCGAATACGTCCTCCCATACTCCCATACCCAGTCCTCCTTGCTGTCCTCCTGCAAGGCCCACTTCATCCTCGCCCCAGCATCCTCAGGCGCGCCTACGTCCTCCCTCCACTCCGGGTCACCGCCCTCCTCGACCCACAGCCCACCCTTGGACTCATCAACGACAGCCGGCCCAACCTACAGCGCGCGGGGTTAGTTTTGCAAGGTTAACGGAAATAGTAACCAGGGAGGAGTGTCGTAGGACAGTGCAGATAGAGCGCTGTGGTTGAGGGGGGAGGGGGGGTGGGTGGTCACTAACGTGGACGTGGTTAAAGGAGGATAGTGCGGGCCCGAAGAGGTATGGGCTGTCAGCATAAGGATCGCCGTCCAGGCCTGGGTCGATCCACCACTTCACGATTTTCATGGCATAGCTGAAGCCAGGTGGGAGACGGTCGCGGATGGGGTGGTCAAAATCGTTACCAAACTGAAGGTCTAAGCCAGAGATCCCCTCTGGCTCCCGGTCGTCAGGGTCGACGTGCCCGGCAGCATCCGGGGCCCTGGCAGATTCCGGGGCCTTGGGGGTGAACTGGAAAGCTATGCTGTACTGGTCCTTGTTCTTGTTGTGAGGCTCCTGGTCGAAGTATGGGGAGGTAGTGGGCGAGTTGCGCGGCAAGCCATGGTAGTTTTGGATGCGCACGTTGAGCTCGACGTCCATGTGCTCGGTGCTGATCTTGACTGGCGTGGGGCTGTTCACGGGGACCTCGGTGTGGTCTGCCAGGTCGTATGATGGGCCTGCTGTGACCCTGAGGATGTACTTGTCCGCCATTCTCGTCCGCCTCGCTTCCGGCAGCTGGGTATCGAAGATGTGCTTGACAACCCGCGGGCCTGAGTGGGTGGGTGCAGAGCAGAGCAGAGCAGAGCAGAGCAGAGCAGAGCAGAGCAGAGCAGAGCAGAGCAGAGCAGAGCAGGACAGCAGGACGTCAAACCTTTGCACAGTGGATGTGTCCGTGATTGTGTGCTACGGCTTCAACAACCGGAGCGGGTGTGGGTGGGGCTGGCGCGTGTTCACGATCTGAAAGATTCCGTCGAGCACTTGCCAGCCGAGCTTGTCATGACTGAGGCGCGCTCAGGCAGATTTGCGGACGAGGTTTGTTGAGATGACGTCGGTCCGCCGGTGGGCCCCCAGGTTGATGGGCTACTGCTATATGTACGTACGTGCACTACTGTGTGTACACTGGGAGACTAGGATGTAATTGGCCAGGCAGCCAGGGAGCACAGGAAGAGTTCTTTGCACAGTAAGAGCACTCACCTGATTGGCCGCTAAGCCAGCACCGACTAAGGCGAGCGAGTATGCCACTCATCACATGCATTATTTATAACAACCCCAACATCTCCCAAAATCACAACCATCTTTTTGCAGAGCTTTACACAGCGTAATTCCTATCTACTACCTAGTCACATATAGCCCATAGGAGGGCTGTCTGAAGGGATGCTGTCCCCGAAAGAGGTTGACCTACAGGAGGTTTATTCCACACGAGGTTGGGGGGGCAGCGGGACTGGAACGGCCACGCCGGTGTTAACGCTCCACAGGACCATCTTGTCGTCCCAACCTCGCGGGTTCAGGCATCTATCTATGGGACCCCCCACTAGGTAGCTAGGTACACAATGTATCTCTGAGTGATGGGTTGCCGGGGCTTGGTCACTCACGGTCTTCGCCCCAAAGATGGTCCACGCCAAGACAAGACAGAAACTGGGGGGGCATTTTCTGGGACCGGTCCGGGTACAGCAAAGCCTCCCCAGCAGTCTAAAGCCGCCCTGATGTTGCAAGATCCAACGGCGTGCAAACGCAAGCGAGACAAATGCAGTGCTCAACATCATGTCCCACGTCCCACTTCCAATGGCCCTCAGAACCCATCGCCCTCTCAGGTTCGGTAGACGATCGCTAGTCCGGTACGAGAAACCGGTCGATGTCGACCTTCTCAAAGAAATTGACGTGGCCGAATCCTACCCAGCACTGCGCCAGCCTTGTCTCGGATATCAGGAGCAGCTGCGACCTGATGTAGTTGTCTGTTCGCACCGCTCCCAGTTAGCACCCGGTTTTCACAGTCACCGCGCGGACGTCAGCGGACTTGCCATTTACGAATCCAATCTGAGCAACGTGACCGTTGCTCCTAACCACCCTGACGCCCCTGAAGGGCTCCTCGTCTATTGTAGCCACAAACCCGTCTTCGCCCAGGTCTTCTGCCACAAAAGTGCATTCGCCGCGAGGCACGTTAGGCTAGTACGTGTTAATCATCTCCTACGGATCCCAAGGTGATGCTTTCTGGAATATTCTCCAAAGCGTGACGAACAAAGGCTCGTAAAAGGAGGAAAATGTGGCTTACGTCACCTGTCAGCTTGATGGCCTCGAGACGGCCACGATACCTTCGGGCGTCTGTCTTGCGCCGTTCGAAGTCTGCGGCGGATTCTTCGTCGGTTCGCGTGGCATCAAAGGCGGCCTCGTCAAAGGGGATTGGGTGATTCTGGGTGATGAGCAGGAATTCGCACCCGTGCGCACTATAATCGCCAACCCATATCCCCTTCCAGGGCTGGCCCAAGGTCGGGGTATACAAATCCGGGTCTAGCGTGGAGTACGTGGTGATCTGGTCGCCAATGTGCGTGCTCATGGAAGGGTGCGTCCCGGGGATATAGTTGGACAACCAGGCATGAGAACTGTGTCCAAAGACTGCATTGTTGGAAGGCCAGTCACCGTCCCCGAGAAAAGAAGGTCCAATCCAGCCCATCGACACCCCACGCAGCCCCGCGGGGCGCATCTCTATCCACGAGCGTATTCTGAACGATTTCTCGTTGATCTCATGCCTGGTTGTGGGCCTGTCCTCGGGGCCGATCAGATCCCCCGCGGAGACCCTCGTGTCAGCCGGTACGGCTGGGGGCGGCCAGGTATTTCCATAGGGGAAAGGCAGGAGCTGTCTTTCTTTGGCTAAAGAGTCCGGAAGGGAGCGAGCCAGTATGAAGGTGTTGAGCGTGTTGTCGGTGAACCTGTTGTCCAGGGGCATGGGCGTTTCGGCGGAAAACCTGTTCGCGTGGACAGGAATGCCCACGCTTGTTGGGGTGCGGTCGGCAGCCGACGAGAGCGTGGAGGGGCCCTTGGTGGAGGGTGACGCCGACCTCGCGGTGGTCACGCGGATGGCATTTTCCAGGCTGTCTGCCCTCACCTGCAGCACAGGCTTGTCCAGATGCAGCCTCAGTTCTGGCTCGAACTCGTGGATGACCAACTCCTGCTCGCCCAAGCTCGGGTGGCTGGTGCTGGTGGCAGCCATGGGCCTGTTGGCCAAGAGTTGGTAGCCCTCGATGACACCTCGGCGCTCATCATAGCGGACGATGACCAGTTTCCCGGTCAGGTCGCGGTCGCAGAACCAGAGCTTGTACTTTGTCAGAAACCAGCGCGGGTCGTGTGCGATGTACAGCTCCCGGAAAGACGCGCACGGGCTGGGAGTTGTGAGCTTGATGCCAGGTACCTGCAGCTGTACCAGAGACTGCCACAGGTGGTCTGCAAGGGAGTGGGCCCTGAGCGAGTGGGTTGTCAGGGAGATGGAAACGAGGTCGAAAGGCGACAGGTAGGAGAGGACATGGCCGATAAGCTCCGAGGGAAGGTCGGGTAGGGATATCGAGCCCTGCCGTGCCATTGAGCCTGGGTCAGCTGGATCAGCTGGTGCGCGTTTGGAGGACATGACACAAAAGACAATGGACGAGGACACCGACCTGTCTGGTGCGCAGGACACGACAATGTGGTCAAGGGAAGAAACCTGGTATGTTGAGGGGGGGGGTGCTTGGCGACGGGGCGTGGAGAGCGAAGCCAGTACGTCAGGCTACCAAGAAACTACCGTCTCGGTAGCGGAGTTCGGGGCCGACGCACCACCCCCTCGAGGCCGGCGGGTCAATTCGTGTCCGAGACGGCGACCATTGGGCTGCTGGGTCCAGGGCCGGCATGTCGCCGGCATGTCGCCAGCATGTCGCCAGTATGTCGCCAGCATTTCAAAAAGGTTGGTGGTTTAAGCGTCGTCATGGAGCAGAGGGCGACGTGCCGATGCCATGGCTTCAAGATTGGTCTGGAGCGACATCGACGGTCGATGATGCGACCAGTCTGCAGTACACTAGGTGCTGTGCACCCACGCTCCAAGTGCTTGCATGTGCTTGGCCCTGTTCCTGGGATCTGATCGCACAAGTCAACATCCAGAATGGGAAGCGTCGCCTTTTTTTCGTCGATATGTATCAGGGTCCTCACTGCCGCGTTCTCCCGGTCTGGGGGCTGCTGCACACAGAGCCAGACCACGAGAGTTTTGGGCAGTCTCCCGATAGACCGAAGAGACTGGGCATTCTACGGGCACCCGGACGGTCGTCGAGTATTGCCAGTAGACTACCTCTGCACTTGCCCGTCATCCTACAATGCTCGGTGGTGATGGCCCGAATATCTGCCAATATCTGAAGACCGGCTGCTAACTTAGCGCGCACAATCTTTCAAAGTTCCCTAACATGGTCGTCGTCATGTGTCTTGGTGTCAAGGTCGAGGCCGGGAAGCGCATTGGAGCCATCGACGGCGCCGGTTCGAGGCTTGTGGAAAAGTCACCAATTCATTTGGGACTGGACTACAACGTTTTTGGCGAATTTGGGCAGCAGCATTTCCATTTATCACCATACATGAGTCTTCTGTTCTCACCTGTATACCCTCAGAAATCCTGCTTCTTCCCCACCGAGCGTCACTGCCTGCCACCTCCTCCAGACGACGACACAGCTCGAACCGCGAGACCGTTCCCTTATCCATCATTCAAAGTTCCATCACGGCAAATATCGCAATCCTCCCAAATGGATAATTGCAACGCAACACGACTGGTTACCGCCGTCGTCAAAGCCACGTCAGAGGGCGTTGGAGTCGAGTCGTCAATAGCAGCGCACCACCCCCGCGGATACCAGGGCCCGGGGATAGACCAGTAAGAAGTGACGGTCGTTGGCGGCGGGATCGGGTTGGTTTTTTTTCCAGAGGCATCAGCTGTCATGCAGCCAACAGCCCTATAGTTGTGGCATTTTGAATGCAATTGAGCATTGGAACGGTTAACGTATCTGGTTACATTATCAGGCAAGCTCACTTGCTCGCTTGTTTCGTGTTTACTTTCTTTTGTGTTGCCGACGTTAGCCTGGCACGGCCCCAATACCGACATGGTCGACGAGCATAAGAAATCTGCCCTCGGTACTTGCATTGTATAGTTTGACACCACTAAACACGTGCCCGGTCTTGCGGCATCCCTCTCAAGGCAGCTTGTCAAGGCCCACTGCAAATGAACTCCTTGCCCTGATCCTGCTGCCATAGAATACAAGCACCCACGGCACGAGGGTCAGCCCAAGCGCAATACCACCGAGCAGTGCGCCAGCCCTCGCGATCCCTAGGTTCTCGAACAGCGGCAGGGTAACCAAGGGGAAGACA
Source organism: Diaporthe sp. PMI_573 (assembly GCA_021399435.1). Lineage (NCBI taxonomy): Eukaryota > Fungi > Ascomycota > Sordariomycetes > Diaporthales > Diaporthaceae > Diaporthe > Diaporthe sp. PMI_573. The sequence goes on from JAJTUP010000100.1 coordinate 101,590, forward strand.
CCGCCCAGGAGGTTGCGACAACACGACTGCGCAGCCAGGGCGGATGATGCATAGGCTTGGTAAAAGTCGGCGAGATAATTGAACGTTGCAAGATAGACACTGTAGATGCCCATGCTGGCAAGGCAGAGGGCGACAGCTGGCGAGATCCAGTGCATCGTCTCCCTGGAGGTGAACCCGAACAGGAACAATCCGAGCGGCAGAAAGCTGGCGGTGAGACAGGTGAAATAGAGTCGGGACTCGGGCGCCTCGACAGGGAAGTGGCGCCTCAGAACAGCGTAGAGCCTGGCCGTCGCCGTGCCCGGGGGTCCACCTTCCGCCGGGCTCGGTGAGTAGCCAGGGTCCCAGTTCTCGGCCCTCCACTGTGGATGCTTCAGCAGATCGTCCTGAAAGACCCCGATGACTGTTGACAGCATGCCGCCGATCATGATGGCTGTGAACATGTAGCCTGTACTCTCGGAATCCCAACCATACACGGTCCTGAAGACATACGGGACAGAGGAGAAGGTCAGATAGAGCACAGCCCACGCGAACGACACCCACGCAGAGAACCAGAAAACCACCGGCTCGGTCCACAGGAGGTGGAACGGCCGATACAGAGAGACCGATATCATCCGGCCGACGCTGGCGCGATCGCTGTCGGACTTGACGAGCCAGCGAAGCCGCACATTTCCCGCCGTGTGTGGGGGCGGGTCTGTGGCCGAGCCGGGGGGCCCTGTTGTTGTTCTCTTCTCCTCGTCCTCAAGCTCTGTCGCCTGGGCCACGTTGTCGCTGTCGCTCGCCACCCCCTCGGCGCCCGAGAGCGGCTCCGGCTCAAGCAGCCGGACGCCGTAGTATCCGGCCTTTTCCCTTGCCTCGTACCATTTGTTCAGGGCTTTTGCTTTGCGACTGAGAACGATACTGCCCCTGCTCTCCCTGAACAGCATGACAATAAGAGCTACCAGCACCCCGCCTGCGATGGCTTGGTGCCAGAAGACCCACCTCCATGCGTCACCGTCATCTGCGAGCCGGGAGGTCATCACTGACGCGACCAAGGGGCCCAGCCCCGTGCCCACTACTTTGTGTCAGTGGCTCTCCAAGCAGCCCTGAGCGACATGTCCCGGGGGAGACTCGACGTGACTTGTGCTTACCAAGAACTGAGCCACTGAACACAGCCATAGGCGTGTTCCTCCCTTCCTTGTGCCACAAGTCAGCAATGATGCCACCAACCATGGTGCTGAAGACGCTCCCGCCAACCCCGACCAGGAAGCGACAGGCCAGCATCCCTGCCAGGTTGGTGACGAACCCGCAGGCAAGCTGGAACACAACAAACACCACGCCCGAAATGGAGAAGACAGGATATCGGCCATTGATCTCGCTGAACGGTGCAAGAACCATGGGCGCCAGGGCGAACCCCACACAGAAGGTCGTTATCCCGGTCAAGACAGCGGTCCTGGAGGCGTGGAACTCGGCCTCCATGATGGCTGCCGGGGGCGAGTATGAGCCGGCGCAGTATGCCGTGAGTAGTGTAGCAACACAGCAAAGAACCATGTGGTAGGCTTTGCGGTGGGCGGGCCACTTTGTCGGGTCCGTGTACTCGAGCAGGTTCGGTTGGGCGGGAGCGTCTGGGGCAGGCGAGGCGCACGTGTGAGCCGTGTTGGGCGGTGGCAGAGGGGTGTCGAACGTCAGATCTGCCGTCCTGTCAATATTCTGGGCCGGGGTCTGGCCCGGCGATTTTCCCAGCAGGCTCCCAAGGAGAGAGGGAGGGGGACGGGCGCCCGCAGCATGGTCGAGCATCTACATACAGAGATAGGTGATGGGCGACGAGGCGTTGGGAGGCCGGCACTGCGACGGGCCATCGCTCACGGCCTCGGTCTGTTGCCGGCTGGTCTCAACAGTCCTCGCCGTTATCTCAAGCGACGGGGGCCGATCGCCAGGGAGACGAGATTTTGGTATCGTCAGACTCGGGTCCCGACTGGCTGGGCCGCCAAGACCAGACCGTCCTGGTGTCGTCATTGTGTCTTTTAAGCTTATAGGTAAGCTTGGTCCCTCTGTCAAGGCTTCATCCAGCTCGCCCCCGGCGTCCACAGGAATCGGGTATCCTGAGAAATGTTGGGCTCGCACGCGACGGAAAAGCAAGCGAGAACCCAGGGGGCTATGTCCGCTCGAGTGTTCCAGTGGGCAAAAATGAGCACGCAGGGCTAGAGCCCGGGGAAAGGGAATGGAAATAAGACGGCGAGTCGAACAGCCGCGACAGCACAGCCGACCTCAAAGCCAGCCTTGCGTTTTGAAGGGGGAGGGAGGGGCGCGCTCTCATAAGGGTATTTCCAGTCTCATTTGGGGCCATTGTCTGTCGCCGCGGGACGATTCATGTGTGTACATATATATATGTGTGTGTGGCTCTGTGTGCCCCAGTGAGCCCGCAGGAGGGGGGATGCCCACGCCGCTCGCTCAATGCTTATTACCGGTGCTCTCCCTCGACTGGTTGATTGGTCTTTCGGGCAGGCCCAGACGAAGCCGAGGTGGAAGCTCAGGGGCTGGGAGACACGACGCCTACAATTCGGGATTTCCCAGTACGCAGTAGGGGTGATTCGTGATGGTGCCGGCTACTGCGAACAAAGCCGCCGGGGGGGATACGGAAATAGCTGGGAATAACCAGATTGGCGGCCACAGGGGAGCCATTTCCCGAAGGATTTATTCATTGGAACCCACTTATTACCCATCAGCCTATCGGGTTCAGTCTGCCTGGTAGACCGAAAGACTGCGGATTGGTTGGTGAGATACTACGTACAGTTGGCAGGAATCCCAGACATCCAGGCTTGGCTTGGCCGTTGCGTTCTCTCATCGTGGACTGTACCCCAATGGCATGACCGCTCAATACAGCCTCCTTTGGAATGATGGGACGGTAGAAGGACATCATATGGCGCAACCTTGTAACGTACAATGTCCCATTAGATAAAATCCCATGAAACAATCCCATGTGGAGTTACAGTTCATAGAGTAGAGACCTCCAAGAGCACATCTCCGAACGATGAACCTCCTAGTAGGATGATCTGCTAGTATTACTATAAAAGTTTCCATTGACTGTCTCAAATCCTTGCGTGCCAGAAGAATGTTAAATAAGGTAAGCCCCACATCCATTGGAGCTGTTTTATGGGAGTTCTAAAGAGAGCGCGGGTCAAACCACGAGCAGTTTGGAGTTCAGGAGCTGCTCAGAGTACATAAACCGTGTAGAAGGGGGGAAGGGTGTAGAAGGGAAGGGAAGGGTGTAGAGTGCTGATAGTGTTGGTACGGCCCTGATGCCGTAGGTAAGGGGATCTTTGCACGTGCAAATAGGGCGAGCAAAAGCCGTACTGTCTGGGTACGGGTTCGATTCTTGCTACGGAAGGAAGAAAGAAGCTATCGCCAACGTGGGCGCCGAAGCACTTGGCGTAGTAGCCAGCCCTTCTGCTGACTAAGCCAGACCGGCCCTTCTGATTGGCCACAGCCGGGCCGGGCGTGCGGCCCCTTCGACGGCGCTCAAACCCACACTGGCAGTCTTTTAAACGATAATAGTATAGTATAGTAAAATAGTATACTGGTTAAGTAGGCTAGAAACTAAAAGCTAGAATCCTGGCAACTAGCTGACATATAGTAATAGAATATTTACACTATAGTAAACTAGTATCCTAGATGTTATGAACCAACACGTTGGCACCAAAGCGACCTGTTGGGGAGACCCAGACAACCCGGATCGAATGCCACGACGCCCGCCCCGCGGCACTAGTGGGCAGAGTCACGGGAACACGCCAAGACCCAGGGTTAGGGTAAGGCTCGCCTCGCTCGGTTGCGAGCCCGGCGAGCAAGCTCGACGATCCACCTATCGAGCCTCACACCAAGGATCGCAGGCTCGCCTTGCGAGCCAGCGAGCCACTGAAGAGTCGGAACATATAAGGACATGGTCATCACCACAGTAGATAGCTTTCATAGAACAGACTCTTCAGTCGTCAATCTAAGTATTCAGTCCAACAGCTGAATAGCCTCCCAGCTAGTGATCATACTCGCAGAATCATCGTGTCCTACACAGAACAGTCAAGTATTACCTCTACGCCGTATTGCTAACATAAACCCTACAGGTTACCTACTGAACCCCACAAAGGTTTAAGTGTGATCATTACACTAGAGTCTAGTATAAATTACCTAAAATCTAGCAAGATATTTTTTTTAAGTAATAAAAAGCTATTTCTGCCCCTAACCTAGTATCTAGGGGCCTAAATAAAACTTTAGAATTTCTAAAAACAACTATAAATGTTATTTAACTATATATACTCTAAGTCTCTTATACTTTAAATGCTAGAGGAGTAACCCTATAACTAGATAAAAAACAATATAAAGATTACAATTTGGGATTATCTTAAAGCATAATTAGATCTGGCTATATAGCAATTAAAAAAAGACAACCCGTCTAGCATATAAGTATAATAATCACACTAAACCTTTGTAGGGTTCAGTAGATAACCTGTAGGGTTTATATTAGCAATACAGTATAGAGGTAATACTTGACTATTTAGTGTAAGACACAATAATTCTTCAAGTATAATTACTAGCTGTAAGGCTATCTAGTTATTAGACTAAATACTTAGATTAACGACTAAAGAGTCTATTCTATAAAAGCTATCTACTATGGTGATAACCATGTCCTTATATATTCCGACTCTTTAGTTGACTTAATGGAATCAATGGTAATTCCGTCGATTTAGTATTATTTTGATGGAATCAATATTAAGTCCATTAATTTATCTCCCCTAGATAGGTCCTAATCCTAACCCTGGCCTTAGCGTACCCTGCTAACTTTACCCTCAAGTGCCTGTAGAGTTGCGTCGTGATATCTGATTCTAATTACCGGGGTTATTAAAACGGGTCCCCTGGGTGCTATTATGTTGGTTTATAATACTATCTCCCTCCTTGCTTCTTTTATCTTTAAAAGTGTCTTATAGGTTATCCTTGTCCGTCGCGTTTTTACTTATGCCTTCCTAATCCATTATATTGTTTAGAGTTACAAAATCTTGTTTTTCGAAAGTTGCTTCTAGTTCTAAACACAAAGCTGCCCTTCTTGCCGCCATTGCTTCTCGAGAAACCGTTATCCCTATACCTTATTCTTACTACAAAAAACATAACCTAGCTAAGAATTGTTGTACTACTAGTTTGGAGTCTACCTAATGTTAGACTTGTGTTTGGCTTAACCTGTTGAACTATAATATTCGGGGTCTGTCTTTTGACTAACTAAACAAGGTTACCTTAAAACATTACTGCCTGGAGGAGGAGCTGGAAGCCGTAGAGGAGGAGGCTTAGTAGCTAAATATAAAGATTTTGCATCTTTATAAATAGAAGCGGATGTGGTATGAGAAGATAATGCGCGCTGTTAGTTAAGAGATTAATAATGTAGAGGAGTTAGAGCATGTTGAGAACGAGGAGGCTGAGGTGAAGCGTAAGTATATTGCTAAGCAATCTGCTAATATTGCTTGTCGTGGTTCACCTAATATAAGTGGTGGGATATAGGTGTAAGAGGCCTAGCTATATATTAAGGGTAAGGTTAGTGTTTTTAACTAGAGTTTTATAGTACCTAATAGTAGTAACTAGTTAACTTTTCTAGATATTCCTAATATTAAAGGAATTAGTGGTAATATAACTGTTGGTAGTCTATTAAAATCTTGATATATCTTTTCTTGGCAAAGTAATTAACTAGTAAATTAAAAACTGTAGCCGTTTGGCTTGTATACTCTTGCTTAACTAGTAGAGTTATTAACTAGTTAAGTTTTTTAACTAGTTGATTAGTTTAATTAGTTAACTGGGTTAACTAGTTGACTGGGTTAACTAGTTAAGCTGATTAACTAGTTGAGGGAGTTAATTAGTTGACTTTTTTATTTTTATATATTCTTTGACTAGTCGACTAGTTAACTAGTTAAAAGGGTTGACTAGTTAAGGGGTCGACTAGTTAAGGGCTTATTTCAACTAGTAGATACTCTAACTAGTTTACTATCCTGGCTGTTTTATGGGCCTTATAGATCTTCTAGATTAACTAGTATTGTTAGGTAGCTAGTTAGTTAGCCTTGTCCTAGTTGTCCTTATTTTCATTATAGCCAAGTTCCTAGCCTGGTATTCTTTAAGGAGTTACTTACAACTAGTAAGGTTCTTAGTTAGTTTCCATATATTCTTACTAGTGTTGTATTCTTTCTATTTAACAAGATATTTCATTATTCCTTAATGTTATCATAAGTTAATAATGCTTTCTACTTTATATTCCTTATTATACTTGTTGACTATCTTAATCTATATCTTAAGTTTTATGTTTTCTAGTACTAGTTCTAAGAGTAAGATATAAAAAACTAGGTGCTATCTTATCCTTTAAGGTAGTAAAAGTTTATAGTTAGTATCTAAGAGTTTCTTTAAGATTTTAAATAGTCTAATCTTTTTATAATTAAGCTTGTTGCTAGGGTACTTAGTTTTAATGTTTTATCAAAAAAGGTAGACTTTATCTCCCCTCTTAAGAATTAGTCCCTTAATTCTTTTTTGGTTTACATATTTAGCTATTTATTCCTATATAAAAGAAAGTTCTTCTTAAATATCCTTCTAGATTTGTTTAATTCTTATTACTTTTTGTTCCGCTGATTCTGCTGGTATGTTGTCTAATAATAATTTATAGTAAGCCTTGGGTTTGTATCTGTAGACTGTAAAGAAAGGTGACTATCTAGTCGTGCTAGTTGTTGTGTTATTGTAGGCAAACTGTGCTAATGGTAGTAATTCAACCTAGTTATCCTGTAACTAGTTGATATAATGTTGAAAGTATTGTTCTATAATCTAGTTAATTTGCTCTGTTTGTCTATCTGTTTGTGGATGTGCTGTAGTTAAGAGTTTATATTTTGTTTCAAGTTGTTTTATTAGTGACTTCCAGAATGTAACGGCCGGGCGGAAGCCACGCGGAAGCCCCGGTGTGGCCCCGGCAAAGGCCCTTCTAAAAAGAGACCCGAAGCCCCCACGTCTTAGACTTAAGGGAGGCAAGAATCAGTCTTGCACCAGACCTATACCTAATATATGTATTGGCCTTCCTAGTTCGCCAGATCATCATGCCTAGTATAGAGCCCATTATAATTCTAATTCTTCTTCACATACTACCTACAATGCTACCAAAGACCAGTGAAAGAAGGGGAAGATTCTAAGGAAGTCACGACAATAGTAAGGGTAGTTCGGGAACAATCTAGCTTAATGATGCCCTAGTACAAGAACGGGAACGTAATCAACTACTTTAATAGAGAATCAACACTTTGAAAGTAGCCTAAATAACTATTAAAGCTAAGCCGAAAGATTTAAAGCTAGCTAATATTACTTTACTACCTATAGCCTATACCCTTTAGTAATACAATAGCTAGATAATGGATATAGAAAGGGCCTATATCTCATAACTATAAACCCTCTATAATGATAAGATAAAAGTAATACATACATTAGACCACGTTAAGAAAGAGTGTTAAAACTGCTAGGATACTTATATAAAATCCTTAAGAAGAGGAGACGAGTCTATATTTAACTATTATAAGTGGGACGAGTTTAAGACTTTTAGCTCTAATTTTAAGAAGGATCCCTAAGGCGTATTAGGTGTTATTCAAAACTTAATTAATACTACTTACTAACGAGAAAACCAAGATCCATAGACCTTTTACTAGTACCTTGAAACGTTAGAATTAGAATAAGAAATAAGAAGTAATAGTTTGAAGGCCAAATTCTTTCTCTTAAGGTTGTTAGGATGGATATTGCTAGAGATTTAAATAAAATATACCCTAAGTATGTTAGAGACTAGAGATAAGATGGTTAGAGTTACCTAAGTAATTTGGGTTAATACCCTAGAGAGGGTTAAAAAGAGAAAATATAAGGAGGTAGGCCTAAAACGAGGGGGAACTAGTGGAACCCCTAATAAAAAAAAATGAGAAGAAAACTTCTCAGAAAGTGTTAGAAGAGGAAACTTCTTAGGAAGTATTATAAATTTGAGGGGAAGAACTCTAAATAACCCCTGGCTACAAGGCTAAGGTAGAGGCTAAAGATTCTAGGGCAAGGGTTCTTACACCCTGCTAAATCAGAATACTCAGGAAAGTACCTCTAAAGCAACCCTAAAGCTAAATCCTCTAGACAAAACAGGCAAGATGACTATATGCTATAGGTGTAGAAGCACCTACTACTATACTCTAAACTATCCAGTATTGGTAGAAACTACAGTATTGGTAAATTAAGTACAAGGCTGCGGCAACTATTGGTCTAGGGGCTATTAAGGTTAAAACTAAAGGAGAGGGAGTTGAAGTACCTCTTAACTACTTACGGGAATAATGTCTAAGGTTAAAGAGAGGAACTAGTGACTATATCTAGAAGTGGAAAAAAAGATAGTTGAAGTCTAAGAGATATTTATGATCTTAGGTAAAGTGACTATAAAGTATAGTTAAAGACGTGTTAAGATTAATCTAGACATATAGGTATAAGTAGACTTAATTAGTATTTCTTTTGTTAAAAAGTTTGGCCTTAAATTATCTATAAAGATATTAGTATCTGTGGTGGGAATCTAAGAAACCGTGGTTCCTACTTATAGTATCTATTAAATACCTTTATTACTTAAAGACTATTTTGGAAATTAGAGGAAGGAGATGTAAGATTATATTGTAATTAAAAGGAAATGCTTAGAGTCTGTTTTGCTATTAGGTACCCTAGGTTTAAAACATTTTTAAATAGGGCTTGAAAGCTATCTAAAAGATTAGTGGCTTTAACAGGACGAGATTTATGTAGTGAAATAGACTGTAAAGTCTTTTATAAGGAATCGGGGGAAGGTCTCCTATTGTTATACAATCCTTCTTACTGTTAAACCTTTTGGTCTGGTAGAATAGGAAGGGAGAAGTTAGTAGGAGCCCTAAGGGATAGATGAAGAGGAGAAGTCATCCCTAGATTCGTCTTAAATATACCCGTGATTAAAGGAATTAGAGGAGTTTTTTATTAAGGACTGGGCTAAGGAATTACTACTAAGGAGGAAGGTAGATTATATAATAGATCTGGAGAAGAGAACTTTACCCCCTTTTCTATCTCTATGCCTACTATTATTAATGGAACTTAAGGTCTTGAGGGAATAGCTTGAAAAGAGTTTAAAGTTAGGACGAATTACCCATAGTAAAAGTCTTACTAGTGTACTAGTTTTGTTTATACTGAAAAAAGATGGAACCCTTCAACTTTGTATTAACTATAGGGCTCTAAATGAAATAATAATAAAAAATTAGTATCCCTTACTACTAGTTTTGGAGATTCTAGATTAACTATTAGGTGTATAGTTTTTCTTTAAGATTGATTTAATAGACGTATACTATTAGATTTATATCTAAGAGGGTAATGAATAAAAGACTACTTTTTATACTTAATATAGATATTATAAATTTAGAGTAGTATTATTTGGATTAACTAACATACTAGCTATATTTTAATCTTTTATTACTAAGGTTTTAAGAGATTATATTAATGTCTATGTAATTATTTATTTAGACGATATCTTGATTTTCTTAAAGAGTAAGGAAGAGTATAAAAAGTATATAGATGATTGTAGATCGTCTTATAATAGTAGAGTTATATAGCAATATCAAGAAGTACTGCTTTTTTTAAGAAGAGATTGAGTTTTTAGGATTTTTAGTTAGAAGGAAGGGAGTCTAAATAGACCCTAATAAGATTAGGACTATCCAAGAATAGCTAATACTAACTACCTACCACGATATTTAAGTATTCTTGGGTTTCTACAACTTCTACTAAAGGTTCATTAAGGATTACTCGAAGATTACATAACTACTTAATAAGTAACTAAAGGGCATGAAACGTGGCTAAAAGCCAGGGGGGATGGATCTCTTAGCCCTAAAAAATACTAAGATACGAAAGGTATTCGAGGAGCTTAAGACGAGGTTCCAACAAGTACCTCTTCTCTAATACTACAACCCTATACTTTCTACTTAAATCGAGTATGATGTATTAGACGGAGCCGCTATATTAGTAATCTTATAATAACATCACCACGAGAGTAAATCTTAATAATATCTAATTACTTTTTAGTTAAAGAAGTTCTTAGGAGCTAAGCTTAATTAGATAACCTACGACAAGGAATTGAGTACCATTATTAAAAGTTTCAGGCATTAGCGACAGTATCTCGAAGGGGTACAAGAACTAGTTATAGTTCTTTCTAATCATAACAATCTCCGTGGCTTTATAAAGTAAAAAGAACTAATATAAAAACAGGTTTAATAGCTGATATATTTAGCTAGATTTGATTTTACTATCAAATACTACTCTAGGAAGACGAACCTAGTAGATGGCCCATTAAGAAGGCCTGACTATATATTAGAAGAAAAGCCTCTAAATTTAAGTTGGATCCTAACTCTAGAATCAAAGATGGTTATAACTATCAGGAAGGATACATGATCCTATCTAAAAGACTAACAGCAGGCCTAGTTTAAGGCTATAGTCAGAAGTACCAAAGTGCAAGAGGTCTTAAAACTTGATTCCTCCCTGATAGAGTGTTGGCTTAAGTCTATAACTCCCCTATAAGAGTAGTTTATAATAAGAGTCTAGGTCCAGGCGTGTATTAGTAACGCGGGCACAATGTACCAAGGGCCCTACTCTCTGCTATTAGACTTAATTTACAAAGCCTAGGGGAAAGACCCTACAATCTAGGCTATCATTAAGAGGATTAAATCCTTAAATAGTACTGTTTTAGATGGTTTTAGTTATAAGTTCTAAGACGGGCTACTATATTAAAAGGGATGTATATGTATGCTAAAATAAGAAACCTTGTAATAGGAGATCCTGCGAACCTACTATGATGAGCTACTAAGTGGGTACTAGGGGTGAATGTAGATACAAATCCTGGTTAAAAGACATTTTTATTGGCTAGGCTTGAAGGCCTCTGTTATAAACTATATGTACTCTTATATAACGTGCTAATATGTATCTACGCTACGTTATTACCTGTATAGAGAGCTTGCTTTGTTACTGATTCCATTAGGCCCTATGTAAGAACTTAGTATAGACTTTGTTACTAGACTCCCGACTACTATTAGAGATGGCCGGGAAGTGGATGTGATCTTGGTTATTGTAGATCATTATACTAAGATAAGTTTCTTTACTATAATAAGTATAATAATAAATACTGCTAAACTAGCTGAGATCTTCTATAGGGAGATTAAATATAAATGGGGACTACCTAAAGGAATCATGACTAATAGAGGCATAATCTTTACTAGCAAGTTCTGGAAGATACTTTACTAGCTAAGTGGAATCAAAATCTAATATACTACTACTTACTACTTATAGGGTGATAGATAAATGGAAAGAATGAACCAAACCCTGGAATAATACCTAAGGGTGTTTATAGTAGAAAATACCTAAAACTAGCTAAACTTGTTATATACTGTATTCTTTGCTTATAATTCGGCACAAAGTGCTATGATTAAAATAAGCCTGTTTAAAGCTCTCTTTAGCTACAAACTATCTTTTACTATTCTGTATAATAAATGGCCTACTGAGGACAATGTTCCTCGGAGGGAGGTACTAGTAGTTAAGGAATGTATTGAAAAACTTTAGTAAATTTAAACAGATTACAAGGAGAACTAGAAATAGGTAGTTAAGACACAGGCCTGAAATTATAACGATCGATACCAGCCTATATAATTCAAGATTAGCTAATGGGTATTGCTAACAACTAAGCATCTACTCCTAAAAAACAAGAAGCTTGCTCTATAGAGGGTTGGCCTATTTAGGATCGTGTCTTAAGTGGGTAAGCAGGCCTATGGTCTGACCCTACTAGAGAAGTACTCCTGAATATACTACGTGTACTATGTGAGCTAGCTGGAGCCCTGGGTGGTGAGAAACCCGAAGGACTTAATAGAAGGCATCCTAGACCTACTAGACTTAGAGGATAAATAGGCTAAATAGGAGCTAGAAGAGATTCGAGACTACTAGAAGATCGAGGATACTATATACTACTTGGTGAAGTAGAAAGGATGGCCTAATAAATATAACTTATGGGTGCTAGAAGACGAAATGTTGGTAGACAAAACTATTATGAAGTACTGGAAAGGGAGAGGGCTAAAGTAAAGCTGGAAGAGGACTTAAGACTAGACTGGCGGAGGCTGTAGGAAGTGGCCATAAATTAAGTAGCGATAGGCTAATGAAGGCCAGGATAGCTAGATAACTGGCTGATGAAGTCGATATTGGCCTGATGAGTGCTAGATGACTGGCTGATGAAGTTAATATTAGATAGATGAGTGTTAGAGAACTGATGGGTAAACTAGAGGCTGGCCTGATAATAGGGAAATGTTTCTGGGTGAAGGCCTACTAAGGGGCTATCGAGTATCACCTGAGTGGAGGAGGGCTTTAAAGATTAATGTATTAGAATTGAGTGTGAACGACTTTAGAAATGTCTGGGTTAAGGGAGGACTAGAAGAGTCCCTAAAAAAGCAATGTAAGGGTATTGTTATCCCTACTCTTAAAAAACCAAGCCCCCTCTACTAGTACTAATTACCAAGCTACCGTATCCCTAAGCAACTGGTAGGGAAGAGCTGTCCGTATTCTATGGGTTATCTTCTGTAGTAGTAGTAGAAACCCCTCTGGCTAGGTCCTGAAAGCGTTATCCATGACCCGCGAAACCTTTAAGAAAAACCCCTGAACCGAGCTGTGCTAGACCGGGAACCCATTATTGGCTGGAACCACGCGTAGTATGCTATGACGAGTGTTAACCAGGTCCCTCAAGATCTTCTTACAAAGGGCGTCTACCGAGTTAGCCGAGCCAAACTGTACTAAATGAAGCGGGTGTGAATTAGCTAGGGCCTGTGACTGAAAGATACTGGCCTCTATAATGGCTGATTCCTGAGTGGATTAGTGTATGATTATGCCTCGAAATGTAGGGAACTTATGTTTGTGACCTCAATTCATTTCTTCTCCCCCTGGGAGCCTCTCTTGTACTTTGGATTCTCTACCATCTTCCGAAACGCCGGAGCACTGCTTGGTCTGTTCGCGGATAGGTTCATCAAGGTTTGGACTAGGCAAACCTACAAAATTAATAGCCGGTTCTCCTATATGATCGATAGAGGAGGATTTACAGCTTAGGCAATTCCCCTTAGAAGGGCTCTTGTAAAATATAAGTTAGAGATTAACCCGATGATTAAAGGATCCCCCTATGATAGTTAATAGAAGTAATAATGATAGATAGAAGGATACTTACCATTATATAAGGCAAGTTGTGGAATGGGTGGTAGCAATAGCGATGGCCGAAGGCGTCGGTCCGAAGCGGACCGCTGCAGCTGGCCACTTCTGGCTGGCCGGCTGCGGATGGCTGCTTAGTCATCCCAGGCAGCCAATTGGCAGCAAGGACGCTTGGACCGACTGCTGGCCCGTGTACACCGTAGATTAGTCAGCCTTCTGGCTGCACCCTACTTGGACGCTTTGCCGCCCACGAAGGGGTTAGCCAGAAGCACAACAAACACACCAGATAGACCCACCGAATTGAAGCTATCAAGTAGCCACTTTGGTAACCCCTTCGAGTATACTCGATTACGTGCCCAACCAACACTGATCAGTAATTGCTTGGCAATCTTTGACAGAAAGGTATTAGAAGAGGTAGACCTTGCCGTCAACATTCCGTACTTTAGTATACGACTAAGCAGGACGGCATCTACGCTATAATCTTCACCAGGCTAGCATACTAACATTTGATATGCTCCCTACTAATTGGTGACAATTAGCCCTTAGATAACCCAACTCTTCCTAGTGAAAGAAGGATTTGGGACCCATCGGTATGTTCCATTGTACAAGAAAACACCGTCAAGATCATTACAAATACCTACCACAACAATTACATCAATAAAAGCCCTTAAAAGCACTGTTTCAAGGCCATACTGCCTATTTATACCACCAAGAACCTTACTAAGTAAACGTGTAAATCGACAAAAGCCCTTAGAAACGCTCTTTTTCGAGGCTAAAAGAACCCTCTACTAACCATTTGACGATTACCCTACCCCTCTAAACGTTGCCATAGTATGTATGGTAACTACAACTGTAAGGGGGGCTAGTTAAGAAAATTTGAACGGTCACCACCCAAACGCTATACAAACCATTCACTTGGTTTTACAAACAGCACATCCCTTTAGAGCCCCATACTACCCGTAAGGCAACCACCTTCGGAGCCTCACACTACTTGTACGGCAACCTATTAGTGCCCTATACTTAAACATTATAAACAGTTACCTATAAATCGATTATTACTAAAAGGTTTACTACACTTAACTATTACCGAATAGTTACAGGTAAGTCTTTAGAATACTTTCTTATGTTAAAGAGTATACTATAACATGTTTTTGCGTTATTTTTCTATTACTTTTAACCAAAACTATTATTATTTATACCCTTTAAACTACTACTTGCCCTTTTTTATTATTACTTACCCTCTCTCTCTCTTACTATCGTTATCTATACCTAAATTATTACAATTACCCTTTTTTATAATAATTTTATACCTTCTCTCATACCTTTCCTTTAGTCTGCTTTCTTGTGTATAAATAGTAAAGGTTGCTACTATATATATTTCATTTATGGTCTCTATACTTTATCCCTATTGTCTACGTGTTTTATTTTCTCTCCTACCCCTTTATTTTTATTATTTTTTAATATTAAGAATAAGAAAAAAAGGAAAACTCTATATGTAAGATTGTATAATAATACTTTTGTTTACCAAAGACTACTACCTATAGGTAAATAGTATATTTATATTAGTTAGAAGTTATAGCTAGAAGAGTTTTGATACTTTCTATAATAACTATATTAATAGTTTTTAATTATAATGATAAAAAAGGATATACTAATTATCGCTACTAACTTTCCTACTAAGAGCCTAGTAGTAAGTAAATACTAAGAAATAACTATTAAGGAGGAAATAAAGGTAGATAATATTATAAGCTAGTACTATTTAGTTATAAAAGCTAACTAGGAAAAGGTTAATCTATTACTAATAAAGATACTAGTTAACATTAAAAAGGTTAATAAGAAATAGGCCTTTATATATATCTTTAAGGTAATAGAGAGGATATATTAAATATAATATATTAATAATAGCTTCCTACTTAATACCTAGTCTTACTTTAAAGAGTAGACTATCAAGATAGTTAGTAAGGCTACTATTAGCTAGAAGAAAGAACTTTAAAATCTTACTTGTTAATAAGGTATTTACCTTAGTCTATAGGGAAGATAAATTAGACTATAAATTAATACCTTCTTAACCTATAAGGAATACCCTGCCTAGCTAACTAAAGAGCTTCTGGTATATATTATTTATCTTTAATTATGCTTCTACGGTACCTTTATAAGAGCTAGAGAGACTAAGGCTTAGACTTATAATAGCTTAATTTAATTTTTAGATCTTATATTAGATTCTATACTGGATTCTATACTAGATTCTATAGTGGAGATTGTTAATGATAATAAAGTTGTTATAAAGACTAAAGAGGAGAATATTATTTCTTAACTATTATTATAATTACTAAGTTATATACCTTAGCTAGTAAGACCTATATCTTAACTAGGTTAGGTAACTAGTACTATATTAGAGTTATAATAGAATGTTATATAGGCTTTATAACAAGTCTAATAGCTACTAGTAAAGTTTTTATTAGACTAGTAATAGTTACGAGAAACGTTATAGTTATAGGAATAGTAAGATACTGCTTAGCTACTAGACTAGTAAGCTAATACCTAGTAATATAAGTAGCTTAATTAGATATTTCCTAGCATACTATATTTTACTAGAACCCTAAGACTATTCCTTATATCTCTAGATCTAGAAGATCCATACTATATATTCTTTCTAAGATACTAAGGGTATATTAATCTTAAACCTAATAAGATTACCTTCTTTTTTAAGGCCTAGGATTAAAGGCTAAAATAAACTAGAGATACCTATAATCTTCTTGATAATAAGGTCTACATTATATTCTCTATTACCTAGTTTTATAATATTACTTTACTATAATTTTATATAATTCTTCTTTTAATTCTTACTAACTATACTAAACTATATTAAATTATATATATTAGCCTGAGTATAGAATTTTTGGAAGCCTATAAAAAACTTAAATAATACTTTAATATTAATACTAATTACTAGTAGTATTATAATAATTAGATAATAGTAATATTTAAAACCCTTTATTAAGATAAAGATAATATTAATAAGAGCCCTTATAATATTCTAATATTATTTCTTGATAAATTATAGCTATACTAGTAAGTACTTAGCCCTAAGTACTAGGGTAATAAGATACTTTATATAATAGTATTACGTACCTACTTTAGAGTACTTAAATTTAAATATATATTCTTTATATTATAGATACTATATAAATGTCTTTTTTAAGATCTATAATTATTACTTAAGCTAAGTATTAACTATATAATATTTTAATAATTCTTTTAGAAAGATAAGGTTAGTATAGATAATAAGATATACTATCTTAATTATTAGTATATAAATAATTAGTAATAAGGTTAACGTGGTTCACCAGTCAGCCGTCATTATTACATGCCCGCCACTTTTAACTAAATCTACTAACTTTAACCAACCCTAGCACCTACTAAGGGCAAGCAAATAAGTAAAAGTTGGTACTAATTGGTGCTAACTGGTCCTAATTACTTATTTTTAATTGATTCGGTCAATTTGGAGTTATTAGTGGTGCTATAGTGCTAGTTCGAAGTAGACGACTTTTGGTAGGAAAATTGGCTTCCCTACCAAAATGGAGCATTTCAGCCATACAGGATTAACCTTAATCTATACCAGCCAGACCAACTATTTGGGCGGTCTGCCGCGGACTGCTTTAAAATGTACTATTATTTACTTGGAATCTGAATAACTAGCCTCTTCTACATCTTCCTTACAAGTTCTCGCATTGTGCCCAGTCTTGCTGTAGTTGTTATATTGTTGTTTAGATGGTCTGCCGCGGACCGCCTTATCAGTACTACTAGCTATTTCACTAGCTGGCCGCTTCCCCTTCTCTTTTTCTTTAATTATCACCTGGGATTCCTCAATACTAAGTGCTCTTCCAAGCTATACTCAGCTCTGTTTAGCCCTCCGGCGTTTGGCGAGGCTGATATTAGCCTTCTTAAGAGTGCGGACCTGATTATTCAAAAGAGTGATCTCATGTACCATTGCTTGTATACCCTTTGTAAACTTCTTAACTGCCTGGAGAATTGGTATAGGGGAGCTGCCCTGATGGGTAGATATCCTGCCCTTAATAAAACTTGATTGCTGGATAGTCTGGCGGGTGTTGGATGGTGTTTGTGATTCCTATTTAGATGGTGATATAGGGAGGGATTGTACTGGAGTTTGTAGGTGGACATCTAGCTTGGAAATAATAGAATCTGGGTCCCATGGAGAAATCCCAGCTCCTCTAAACCCAGATTTCATGTTTTCTTTTGTAAAGATCTTGTCGTAAGCTGCCTTGAATATAATGAAGAACTTAGACTTGGTGATGTAGTTAATAGAGGCCTGGATAAATAAATTGATCTTATCACCATATACATGCTTTAATGGTGAGTATAATGTAACATCTAATAGCTAGAGTAGATGAGATGAATGTAGCGGCATGCTAATAGGGATAATGTTGTTTATCTTATAGTACTGCTTAAACTCTGCTGAGACATGGCTCTCATGGCTATTAAGGATGAGCATCCGGTATATATCCTTTGTCTATTACTTTATATACTTATTGAAGTACTGAATCTATTTGAGACTAGTTATATTATCTGTCTACTCATTTAGAGTAGGCTTAATGATCTAGCTTAGTAGGAAGCCTAACTCTATTATCTAGTTAGCAAGGTAGTAGGTACCTTGGATAATTACAAATAGTAGGATATATTAGCCCTTTGTATTAATACATTCAATGACTGTTGCCCATTCCTGGTTTCTAGGCTATATAGATTTAGCCTTTCTATATCAATCAGAACGTGTAATAATTATTAACGTGGTTATTACGCCCATTATAAAGCTGGTCTTGTTAAAGTTATACAGGTTGTCGTCTATGATGCTATACTTGGCTATCATGTTGCGGAGTAGGTGGAACTAGTTCCTAATAACCTCTGGATCTTCGTAGAGGGCCCTCTGGTAATCATAAGGCTGATTAAATCTGGTTTTCAAGCTTGGTTGTATATCTATGAAGCGTCGTGCCTAGTTCTTGCTAACCGGCTTGCCATCACGTGATGCTAGTAGGAGGTTGGCTATATCTTTTATACTAGAAAGTCGTATTGGAAATCCTCGTGTATCTTGCTTAATGATGTATTGAATAAGCGTTTGCTCTTTAATTTGGTTAAGTTTATGCTTCTTGACGCGTGATTCTTTATGATGTGGTTGGTTGTTTATCCTGTTGTGTAGGGTAGTTCTGGGAATACTAAAGATCCGAGTAGCCTGAGCTGTATTTAAGGGTTTCTTTTGATTTTTTTTGGAATTCTTAATTGCCTGAAGTGCTAGTTGGATTTTGTCTTCTTTTGAGTAGATTAGTATTGTAGATGTTGATTTCTAGTGTGTTGAATATTTAAGTAGGTAGAGTGATGCGTGACTGACGTGAAAAATGGGGACGTGATCTGTACTAATAACATGCCTGCCTACTAAAACCTTAAATCTTTAGACTGGTACTGTAATACTACCACAACTCTAAATTGACTGAATTAATTGAAAATAAGTAATTGGGACTAGTTGGTACTAATTGGTGCTAACTTTTACTTATTTGCTTGCCCTTGGTGGGTACTAGGGTTGGTTAAAGTTGGTAGATTTGGTTAAAAGTGGCGGGCATGTGATAATGACGGCTGACTGGTGAACTATGTTATAGATTAGGCTTTTAAATATAATTTAGCTATAATGGCTTCTATAGTAATAACTATTGTTATAGTAATAACTATTATTATAATAATAGCTATTACTAAGATAATGACTATTATCATAGCTATTATTAAAAATACTACTTTATATATAATAAAAAAGGATACTAGTCTTTAAACTATATCTTTAAAGAATGTTAGAAAATATATAAGTAGTATTTCTTAATTTATAAAATTAAGGAGTATTTAATATCTAATATTAAATTTACTTCTTTTCTTATTAACTTTAAAGGACTTAATATTACTTTAGAAGATACTTATAATAAGTATAAAGACAACCTAAATAATTATAAGGAAGCTTAATAACTTCTTGTTAATACTTTGTTTCTATACTTACTTAGCCCTAATAATATTAATAAGACTAATAATTCTATTATCTTAGTAAGTTAATTTATACTAGAAGAAAGATATTCTTATAATAAATTTTAAGGTATTATCCTTAATACTAGTACTATATAATTCTTGACTATTAGTTATAAATAATACTTGGCTTTAAATTAAGAGAACCCCTCTATTATTATAGATACTAGCTGTATTAGCAAGGCTGTTATTAAATTTAAAAAGGGATTCTATCTTACTTTAATTAGTATAATAACTATAAAGATAACTATAAAGCCTATTATCTTTTATATTATAGAGGCTCTAACTTTATTTTTAATATATATCTAAGATATAGATAAGCTAGGGGTCTATTTTTATAATATTACTAATAAATTAGTATTGTTATGGAATTTAGGCCTAGATGTAACTATTCTAGTAACCTAGAAGTAGGGTTATTTATAGTTCTTTCTAGGAAGCTATAAAGTAGGTATATTTTTTATAGAGAATAAACTTTAATAACTTTATTAATAATTTAGTTACCTAGTAGCTAATTATCTTTATTATCTACTTAAGGATACTAGTTATAACCTTAACTTTACTATATTTAAGGTTATTAGTAAATTTTATTATTACTACTAGCTAAAGAGTACTACCCTAAGAAGGTTTAAGTTTAACCTAAGGGATAACCATGACTTTAACTATAAGATTATTATTAACATTATATACCTTAATAGCAAGCTAGTACTATATATTATAGATTCTAGAATGTCTTTTTAAGCTAGAAAGTTTCTAATATTAATGTTTATAAAAGATACCTAGAAAGCTTTTTAAATAGTCTAGATAGATATATATTTAGGTCCTCCTAACTATCTTACTTATAATACTAGTACTAACTTTGCTTTAGTTAAATTTTAAAATAAGGTAAAGATTATAGGGATTATATATAAATAGGTCCTAATAAAAGCCTATTAATTTATAGGTAAGATTAACCGTTATTATAGACTATTTTAATAAGTATTTAAGATCCTTTATGTAGAATTAAGAGAAATCTTTTTAGAAGATACTATCTTTTAAATAATAATAAAAGCTATAAATAATACTACTAGCCTAGATAGGCTAGTATCTATTTTACTTATCTTTAGTACTTTTCTATGAGTAAATATGGATTTACTACCTATATTATTAATACTTAAATATATTAAGGTAGTTACTAAGGTAATACGAGACTTCTAAAAGTACTATATTAAAAAGTAGATTACCAAAGCTCTTAGTACTTAAAATAGCCTAGATACTACTAGTATACTAAATATATTATTATAGTTGGAAATATTTATATAGCAAGAAAAGGATAGCTAGTAAGGTCTATATAAGTTAATAGTAATTAATAAGTATAATATAACTTTTAACCTGCTAAATAGATCTATAAAGTTTAGGTTAACTATTATTCAGGAATACTTTTAGGATAACGAGAATCTTATACCTAAGTTCTTATTAGGTAATAAACTAGATATTAGTTTATTACCTACTTTAGATAGTAGTGGGCCTAGAATAGATTTATTATTTATTTTAGAGACTAGCTAGCCTAAAGCAGGTTTATTACCTACTTTAGACTATACTAGTACCTTAGCCTTGCTATAAAGGAGAGGCTAACCTTCTAGATCTAAGAATAAGCTAAAGCTATCTATAACCTTTCTTATTTAGAAGGAAAAGGATAATTATGTTTTATTATTAAAACTTTATTAGGATGGTATAATTACAGCTATTAGTAAACTATTTAAAGTATTAGATACTAAAGAGATTAATAATCTTATTACTTAAGGTATCTTTTAATTTAAATAATTTAATTTAAAGATTTATAGTACCTTTTAGCTATTTAACTTTTAAATAATACAGGAGATAAAGGAGAAGACTAAAGTTCTCTATAAGAAGTCTTGCTTAATTATTTAGGGGTATAGTAATAAGGATAAGAGGAATATCTTTATATAGTTATCTATAATTTAATAAGCTAGTTAATAACTTCTCATTACTATAATATCTAGACTAATCAAGTTTATTAGTACTAGTATTAAACTATATAATATAATATAAGTATATCTATAATTAAAATTAGAGCTATTTTATAAGATTTTAGCTTAGCTCCTTTCTAAAATATAAGCCTAGTACCTAGCTAGTATAATTATAAGAGTAGTAAAGCCTCTCTATAAAATTACTAAAGCTAGAGTTTATTAGTAGACTACCTATTATCATTATTACTATAAATAACTATAAATATAAACCTTAATATTTAATCTATATCTTTTAGTATCTACTAGTAGAAAGAATAAATTTATTATTATAAATATGTAGATAGATAATACTCTATTACTAGATATATTAAAGTTTTTAGCTTTTAAAGATAAGAAAATTATTAAGGTAGAGCTATAATATAAGCTAAAAGAGAAGCTATTACTAAAAAAGGTACTTGATTTTAATAGTAATAAGCTAATAATAACCCTAAAAGGAGCTATTTATCTTTAATAAAAGGGTTAAGGTAAGAAGATCATAATAATTAATCTAAAATTATATAACTTTACTTAGAAGTATCTTAAGTAATATACTTGTAATACTTACCTTACCTTAATTTATTAATCTAAGGCTTTATTTAATTTATTAGTTACTACCTAAGCCTAAATACCTTCTGAAGGTTGGTGGATCGAATGGGAGTCAGGTAGTAGTAGGGTGCACTGAGGTCTTGTTGGGACGCTTGAGAATGGTTTGGACAACTTTGTATTGAATTTGAGTGGGCTTCTGTCAGCCCTCCTCACAGTCCCTCCGACATGACCTCAACCCTGGGCACGCTGCGGTTGGCTCTGGTGTAGGAATGGAGGGGCCGGAAAATTCGGCCCTCAGACCCACTATCTTTGGCTTCAAACAGCCAGCCAACCCTAACCCTGACAGTAACCAAACTAAATATAGATAAACTTCAGAAATCAGGCTATCTAATAAACTAGGTTACATGCTTTTTGGGTAAGAAATAAGGGGAATGCAGAGGTTCGAAGTTAGGGTCTTACAATAGCCCAAAAAATCGACTCACGGCCACCAAACTCATCTGCCGGCGCGCACGCCACATAGGCACTTAGCCGAAAAAGTGCTAAGTCTAGGGTAACTCCCTATGTAAAGTCTAGGGTAACCCCTTACATGCAGCGCCTATACAAGCGTTTCCGTTTAACATACCTAATAAAGATAATTATACTAAGTTAAATAAATACTTAAAATAGTAAATAAAGAATCTATTAAGAGGATTATAATACATTATAGTTAACTTAAAGACTACTAAACTAATGGTCTTTATTAATAGTTTTTTTACTAATAACTAAGACCTTAGCTCTTAAATTAGCTTTGTGATAATCCTTATTAATAAGAAAATATATAGTATAATATTATAGTATAAGCTCTGAGGAAACATTATATACTAGTCTTTTATAAAGTATAAAAAAGTTACTTAAAGTATTTTTACTTTTAAGATTTATGGAATAACTAATAGCTTTGATATAGAAATTGTTCTTTTATTAACTCTAAAACTAATTACTAACTAATTAGGTATTAATTAGATATCTCTAATAATCTATACAGATTTCTACTTGCTTTATAAGTATTTAGTAAAGCTAGGGACTATTAAGGAAAAGAGACTTATAATTAATATTATATCCCTTTACTAGGTATATAAATGACGAAAAATTGATAAGGTATAATAGATAAATAATAATAATAACTTTATGGATACTATAATAAAGGCATCACCAAATAAGGCTTTAAAACGCTTTGTTAATACTAATAAGATAATTATTTAGGTAGAGAGATATGTAGATTAAAGTATGTAATAAAGTATAGGATGGATTATATAACTAGATATATACGATATAGAGGAAACCGCGTTTTTAGAGGAATTAGCCAAAAGTAGAAAACTACTAGTGTGGAATAGGTAGTAGCAATAGCGATAGCTAAAGGCATTGGTTTGAAGTAAACTGCTATAGCTAGTTACTTCTAGCTAGCCAGCTATGGATAGCTGCTTAGTTATCCTAGGCAGCTAATTAGTAACAAGGATGCTTAGACCAACTACTAGCCTATGTATATTGTAGATTAGTCAGCCTTCTAGCTATACCCTACTTAGGTGCTTTACTACCTATAAAGGGGTTAGCCAGAAGTATAATAAATACACTAGATAGACCTACCAAATTAAAGCTATCAAGTAGCTACTTTAGTAACCCCTTTAAGTATACTTAATTACATACCTAACTAATACTGATTAGTAATTACTTGGTAATCTCTGATAGAAAGATATTAAAAGAGGTAGACCTTGTTATTAATATTTTATACTTTAGTATACGACTAAGCAGGATGGTATCTACGCTATAATCTTTACCAGGCTAGTATACTAATATTTAATATACTTTCTACTAACTAGTGATAATTAGCCTTTAGATAACCCAACTCCTCTTAGTAAAAGAAGGATTTAGGACCTATTAGTATATTCCATCATATAAGAAAACACTGTTAAGATTATTATAAATACCTACTATAATAATTACATTAATAAAAGCCCTTAAAAGTACTGTTTTAAGGCTACATTGCCTATTTATACCACCAAGAACCTTACTAAATAAATGTGTAAATCGATAAAAGCTCTTAGAAACACTCTTTTTCGAGGCTAAAAGAACCCTCTACTAACTATTTGACAATTATCCTACCCCTTTAAATGTTGCTATGGTATGTATGGTAACTATAACTGTAAGGGGGGCTAGTTAAGAAAATTTGAATAGTTACTATCTAAACGCTATACAAACTATTCACTTGGTCTTATAAACAGTACATCCTTTTAGAGCCCCACACTATCTGTAAGGCAACTACCTTCGGAGCCCTACACTACTTATATAGTAACCTATTAGTGCCCTATACTTAAACATTATAAATAGTTACCTATAAATTAATTATTACTAAAAGGTTTACTATACTTAACTATTACCGAATAGTTATAGGTAAGTCTTTAGAATACTTTCCTATATTAAAGAGTGTACTATAATATGCTTTTATATTATTTTTCCATTACTTTTAACTAAAACTATTGTTATTTATACCCTTTAAACTACTACTTGCCCTTTTCTATTATTACTTACCCTCTCTCTCTCTTACTATTGTTACCTATACTTAAATCATTATAATTACTCTTCTCTACAACAATTTTATACCCTCTCTTACGCCTTTCCTTTAGTCTACTTTCTTATATACAAATAACAAAGGTTGCTATTATATGTATTTTATTTATAGTCTCTATACTTTGTCTCTATTATCTATATATTTTATTTTCTCTCCTACCCTTTTATTTTTACTATTTTTTAATATTAAGAATAAGAAAAAGAGGAAAACTCTATATATAAGACTATGTAATAATACTTTTGTTTATTAAAGACCACTACCTATAAATAAATAGTATACTTATGCTAGTTAGAAGTTATAGCTAGAAGAGTTTTAATACCCTCTATAGTAACTATATTAATAGTTTTTAATTATAATAGTAGAAAAGAATATACTAATTATTACTACTAACTTTCTTACCAAGAGCCTAGTAGTGAGTAAATATTGAGGAATAATTATTAAAAAGGAAATAAAGGTAGATAGTATTATAAGCTAGTACTACTTGGTTATAAAAGCTAACTAGGAAAAGGTTAATCTACTACTAATAAAGATACTAGTTAATATTAAGAAGGTTAACGAGAAATAGGCCTTTATATATATCTTTAAGGTAATAGAGAGGATATATTAAATATACTATATTGATAATAGCTTCCTACTTAATACCTAGTCTTACTTTAAAGAGTAGACTACTAAGATAGTTAGCAAGGCTATTATTAGCTAGAAGAAAAAACTTTAAAATCTTACTTATTAATAAGGTATCTACCTTGGTTTATAAAGAAAATAAATTAGACTATAAATTAATACCTTCTTAACCTATAAGGAATACCTTACCTAGCTAACTAAAGAGCTTCTAGTATATACTATTTATTTTTAATTATACTTTTATAGTACCTCTATAAGAGCTAGAGAGACTAAGGCTTAGACTTATAATAGCTTGATTTAACTTTTAGATCCTATACTAGATCTTATACTAGATCTTATACTAGATCTTGTAGTAGAGATTATTAATGATAATAAAGTTGTTATAAAGACTAAAGAAGAAAACATTATCCCTTAACTATCATTATAACTACTAAGTTATATATCTTAGCTAGTAAGACCTATATTTTAACTAGGTTAGGTAACTAGTACTATATTAGAGTTATAGTAAAATGCCGTATAGGCTTTACGATAAGTCTAATAGCCAGAGTTCTAAAACTACACTAAAACTACAAACTACAATACTACAAAACTACATTACTACAAAACTACAAAACTACAAAACTACAAATGTATAAAACTACAAACTACAAAACTACAAAACCTTTATACTACATTACTACATTTATACAGTATAAATGTAATAATGTAGTAGTACTACTACATTACTATAATTATAACGTGGTTCACCAGTCAGTGGGTCATACCAGTTAGTGGGACACTTTTGCTAACTTAACCAACTTTTGCCAACCCTAGCACCTACTAGGTACCAAAGGGTCAGTTAAAATTAGCACCAATTAGTACCAATTGCTTCAAATTCCTTATTTCTAATTAATTCAGTCAATTTAGAGAGGTTGGTACTACTGTAATACTAGTCTAAAGTAGACGACTTTTGGTAGGAAAATCGGCTTCCCCACCAAAATAAAGCATTTCAGCCATGTAGGATAAACCTTAATCTACACCAGCCAGACCAACTATTTAGGCAGTCTACCACAGACTACTTGAAAATATACTATTATTTACTCAGAATCTAAATAACTAGACTCTTCTACATCTTTCTTATAAGTTCTTGTATTATGCCTAGTCTTGCCGCAGTTGCCACATCATCATTTAGACGGTCTGCCGCGGACCGCCTTCTTGCCATTATTAGCTATTTTACTAGCTAGCCGCTTTCCCTTTTGTTTTTCTTCAATTATCACCTAGGAATCCTCAATACTAAGTGCCCCTCTAAGCTGGACCCGACTTCTTTTAGCCCTCCAGCACTTGGCAAGCCCAATATTAGCCTTCTTAAGGGTATAGACCCGATCATTTAAAAGAGTAATCTAATGCGCCATTGCTTATACACCCTTTGTAAACTTCTTAACTACCTGGATAATTGGTATAGAAGAGCTGCCCTAGTGTGTAGATATCCTGCCCTTAATAAAACTTGATTACTAGATAGTCTGGTTGGCGTTAGATAGTGTTTGTAATTCCCATTTTGTTGGTGATATAGGGAGGGATTGTACTGGAGTTTGTAGGTAGACATCTAGTTTAGAAATCATAGAATCTAGGTTCCATGGAGAAATACTAGCCCCTCTAAACCTAGATTTTATGTTTTCTTCTATAAAGACCTTATCGTGGGCTACCTTAAACGTAATAAAGAACTTAGACTTAATGATATAATTAATAGACGCCCGGATAAAGAGATTGATCTCATTACCATATACATACTTTAATAGCGAAAATAATGTAACATTTAATGGCTAAAGTAGATAAGATAAGTATAGGGGTATGCTGATAGAGATAATATTGTTATTATTATAGTACTACTCAAATTCTGCTAATACATGGCTCTCGTGTCTATCTAGGATAAGTATTCGGTACTTGTCCTTTATCTACTTAATTGTGTGCTTGTTAAAGTGCTGAATCCATTCTAGACTAGTCTTGTTATCTATCCACTTATTAAGAGTAGGCTTGATAATCCAGCTTAGTAGAAAGCCAGACTCTATAGTCTAGTTAGCAAGGTGGTAGGTACCTTGGACAATTATAAACAGTAGGATACACCAGCCCTTTACATTAATACACTTAATAGCTATTACCTATTCCCGGTTTCTAGGCTGTATAGATTTGGCCTTTCCCTGTCTATCAGTATGTGTAATAACCATTACTATAGTTATTACGCCTATTATGAAGCCTGTCTCATTAAAGTTATACAAGTCGTTATCTATAATCCTATACTTGGCCATTATGTTGTAGAGTAGCCGGAACCAGTTTCTAATAATCTCTAGATCTTTGTAGAGGGCCCTCTAGTAGTTATAAGGCTAAGAGAATCTTGTTTTTAAGCTTAGTTGTGTATCTATAAAGCGTCGTGCCTAGTTCTTGCTAACCAGCTTGTTATCACGCGATGCCAGTAGGAGGTTGGCTATATCTTCTATACTAGAAAGTCGCATTGGAAATCCTTGTGCATCTTGCTCAATAATATATTGAACAAGCGTTTGCTCTTCGATTTGGTCAAGTTTATAGTAGTTAATGTGTAATTTATCACGGTTGTGTTGGTTGTTTATCTTCCTGAAGAGCGTACTTCTAGGGACGTTGAAGATATATGTAGCCTGGTGTATACTTAAGGGTTTCTTTTGATTTTTTTTGGAGTTCTTAATTGCCTAAAGTGCTAGTTGGACTTTCTGTTCTTTTGGGTAGATTGGTATAGTGGTTGTTGATTTCTAGCGTGTTAGATATTTAAGTAGGTAGAGTGATGCGAGATTGACGCGAAAAATGGAGACGCGATTTGCACTAAAAACAAAGCCGCCTACTAAAACTTTAAACTTTCAGACTGGTACTGTAATACCACCATACCTCTAAATTGACCGAATCAATTGAAAATAAGGAATTTGAAGCAGTTGGTACTAATTGGTGCCAATTTTAACTGACCCTTTGGTACCTGGTGGGTGCTGGGGTTGGTAAAAGTTGGTTAAGTTAGTAAAAGTGTCCCACTGACTGGTATGACCTACTGACTGGTGAACCACGTTATAGTTATAATAAAAGAAATATATAAAAAAATAAAGATTAATAAGTTAATAAATAAATATATTAATAAGTTAATATTTTATTTATTCTTATTTTAAATTTAAATTAAAAATATTTAGTATATAGATTAAAAGAAATAAATAATAAATATTATATAGACTTTTTATAAAATATTAGTATATTTTACTATTTATAGGTTATTTTTATTATAATTATATACTTTAGTTAAACTTATATATATTTAATATATTGTCTTTTATTAATATTTTGCTTAAAATAGGGTTAGGTAGCTAAATATATTTTTAAAAGTTTTATCTATAGTTTAAAGATATTTTATAGCTTGAGTCTTTAAGTTATATTTATAAAACTTATATGGCTTTATAGAGACAAATTAGCTCTATAATATATATTATTTATAATTCTTTTTATTTATATAACTTGTATATATGTATAAAATTTGTAGTTTTATACAAAAACTACAAACTACAAAACTACAAAACTACAAACTACAAAACTACAAAACCCTTCAACTACATTACTACATTTATACAGTATAAATGTAGTAATGTAGTAGTATTACTATAATGTATCAAATTTTGTCACAACTCTGCTAATAGCTATTAGCAAAGTTTTTATTAGACTAGTAATAGTTACGAGAAACATCATGGCTATAGGAATAGTAAGATACTACTTAGCTACTAGACTAGTAAGCTAATACCTAGTAATATAAGTAGCTTAATTAGATATTTCCTGGTATACTATATCTTACTAAAACCCTAAGACTATCCTTTATACCCCTAGATCTAGAAAATCCATACTATATACTCTTTTTGAGATATTAAGGGTATATTGATTTTAAACCTAACAAGATTACCTCTTTCTTTAAGGCCTAGGATTAAAGGCTAAAATAGACTAGAGATACCTATAATCTTCTTGATAATAAGGTCTACATTATATTCTTTATTATCTAGTCTTATAACATTATTTTACTATAATTTTATATAATTCTTTCCTTAATTTTTACTAACTATGCTAAACTATACTAGATTATATATATTAGCCTAAGTATAGAATTCTTAAAAGCCTATAGAAGACTTAAATAATACTTTAATACTAATATTAATTACTAGTAGTACTATAATAATTAGATGATAGTAATATTTAAAACCTTTTATTAAGATAAAGATAATATTAACAAGAGCCCTTATAATATTCTAGTGCTATTTCTTGATAAATTATAGCTATACTAGCAAGTACTTAGCCTTAAGTACTAGGGTAACAAGATGCTTTGTATAATAGTACTATGTACCTACTCTAGAGTACCTGAATTTAAATATATATTCTTTATATTATAGGTACTATATAAATGTCTTTTTTAGGATCTATAATTATTACTTAAGCTAAGTATTAACTATATAATATTTTAATGATTTCTTTAAGAAGATAAGGTTAGTATAGATAACAAGATATACTATCTTAATCATTAGTATATAAATAATTAGTAATAAGGTTGTAGATTAGGCTTTTAAATATAATTTAGCTATAATGGCTTCTATAGTAATAATTACTACTATAGTAATAACTACTATTATAATAATAGCTACTACTGAGATAATAACTACTACTATAGCTATTATTAAAACGCTGCTTTATATATAATAAAAAAGGATGCTGGTCTTTAAACTATACCTTTAAAGAATGTTAGAAGGTATATAAGTAGTATCTCTTAATTTATAAAATTAAGGAGTATTTAATATCTAATATTAAATTTACTTCTTTTCTTACTAACTTTAAAGGACTTAACGTTGCTTTGAAAGATGTTTATAATAAGTATAAGGATGACCTAAATAGTTATAAGGAAGCTTAATAGCTTCTTACTAATACTTTGTTTTTATACTTGCTTAGCTTTAATAATGTTAATAAGACTAATAATTTTGTTATCCTAGTAAGTTAATTTATACTAGAAGGAAGATATTCTTATAATAAATTTTAAGGTATTATTCCTAATACTAGTACTATATAATTTTTAACTATTAGTTATAAATAATATTTAGCTCTAAATTAAGAGAACCTCTCTATTATTATAGATACTAGCTATATTAGTAAGGCTGTTGTTAAATTTAGAAAAAGATCCTATTTTATTTTAATTAATATAATAACTATAAAGATAACTATAGGGCTTATTACCTTTTATATTATAGAGGCTCTAATCCTATTTTTAATATATGTTTAAGATATAGATAAGCTAGGGGTCTATTTCTATAATATTACTGATAAATTAGTATTATTATAGAATTTAGGCCTAGATATAACTATTTTAGTAACCTAGAAGTAGGGTTATCTATAGTTCTTTTTGGGAAGCTATAAGGTAGGTATGTTTTTTATAAAAATAAACTTTAATGACTTTATTAATAATTTAGTTACCTAGTGGCTAACTATCTTTATTATCTATTTAAGAATACTAGTTATAATCCTAACCTTACTATATTTAAGGTTATTAGTAAATTTTGTTATTACTACTAGCTAAAGAGTACTACTTTAAGAAGGTTTAAGTTTAATCTAAGGGATAACCATGACTTTAACTATAAGATTATTATTAATATTATATATTTTAATAGTAAGCTAGTACTATACGTTATAGACTTTAGAATGTCTTTTTAAGCTAGAAAGTTTCTAGTATTAATGTCTATAAAAGATACCTAGAAAGCCTTTTAAATAGTCTAGATAGATATATACTTAGGTCCTCCTAACTATCTTACTTATAATATTAGTACTAACTTTACTTTAACTAAATTTTAAAACGAGGTAAAGATTATAGAGATTATATATAAATAGGTCCTAACGGAAGCCTACTAGTCTGTAGGTAAAATTAAATGTTATTATAGACTATTTTAATAAGTATTTAAGATCCTTTATATAGAATTAAGAGAAATCTTTTTAGAAGATACTATCCTTTAAATAGTAATAAAAGTTATAAATAATATTGCTAGCCTAGATAGGCTAGTACCTATTCTGCTTATCTTTAGTACTTTTTTATAAATAAATATAGATTCGCTACCTATATTATTAATACTTAAGTATATTAAGGTAGTTATTAAGGTAATATAAGATCTTTAAAAGTATTATATTAAAAAGTAGATTACTAAAGCTTTTAGTATCTAAAACAGCCTAGATACTACTAGTATACTAAATATACTACTATAGTTAGAAATACTTATATAGTAAGAAAAAGATAGCTAGTAAAGTTTATATAAGCTAATAGTAATTAATAAGTATAATATAACTCTTAACTTACTAAATAGATTTATAAAGTTTAGGTTAATTATTATTTAGGAATACTTTTAGGATGATGAGAATCTTATACCTAAGTTTTTATTAGGTAATAGACTAGATACTAGTCTGTTACCTACTTTAGATAGTAGTAAGCCTAGAATAGATTTATTATCTATTTTAGAGACTAGCTAGCCTAAAGTAGGTCTATTACCTACTTTAGACTATGCTAGTACCCTAGCCCTACTATAAAGGAGAGGCCAACTTCTTAAATCTAAGAATAAGCCGAAGCTATCTATAACCTTCCTTACTTAGAAGGAAAAGGATAACTATACTTTATTATTAAAACTTTATTAAGATAGTATAATTATAGCTATTAGTAAACTATTTAAAGTATTAGATATTAAAGAGATTAATAATCTTATTACTTAAGGTATCTTTTAATTTAAATAATTTAACTTAAAGATTTATAGCACCCTTTAGCTATTTAACTCTTAAATAGTATAGGAGATAAAGAAAAAGACTAAAGTTTCTTATAAAAAGTCTTACTTAATTATTTAGGGGTATAGTAATAAGGATAAGAGGAATATTTTTATATAGTTACCTATAATTTAATAGGCTAGTTAATAACTTCTTATTATTATAATATCTAGACTAATTAAGTTTATTAGTACTAGTATTAAACTATATAATATAATATAGATATATTTATAATTAAAGTTAGAGCTATTTTATAAGATTTTAGCCTAGCTCTTTTTTAAAATACAAGCCTAGTACCTAGCTAGTATAATTATAAAAGTAGTAAAGCCTTTTTATAAAATTACTAAAGCTAGAGTTTATTAATAGACTACTTAT
The DNA here is from genome assembly GCA_021399435.1 of Diaporthe sp. PMI_573. Taxonomy (NCBI): domain Eukaryota; kingdom Fungi; phylum Ascomycota; class Sordariomycetes; order Diaporthales; family Diaporthaceae; genus Diaporthe; species Diaporthe sp. PMI_573. Next base: position 133,849 of record JAJTUP010000100.1, read on the forward strand.
TATCATTATTACTATAAATAACTATAAATATAAACCTTAATATTTAATCTATATTTTCTAGTATTTATTAGTGGAAAGAATAAATTTACTATTATAAGTATATAGATAGATAATATTTTACTATTAGATATATTAAAGTTTTTAGCTTTTAAAGATAAGAAAATTATTAAGATAGAGCTATAATGTAAGCTAAAAGAGAAGCTATTGCTAAAAAAGGTGCTTGATTTTAATAGTAATAAGCTAATGATAATTCTAGAAAGAGCTATTTACTTTTAATAGAAGGGTTAAGGTAAGAAGATTATAATAATTAATTTAAAATTATATAATTTTACTTAGAAGTATCTTAAGTAATATATTTATAATACTTACCTTGCCTTAATTTATTAACTTAAGGCTTTATTTAACTTATTAGTTACTACCTAAGCCTAAATACCTAATAAAGATAATTATACTAAGTTAAATAAATGCTTAAAATAATAAATAAAGAATTTATTAAGAGGATTATAATATATTATAGTTAACTTAAAGACTACTAAACTAATAGTCTTTATTAATAGTTCTTTTATTAATAACTAAGACCTTAGCTCTTAAATTAGCTTTATAATAATCCTTATTAATAAAGAAGTAGATAGTATAATATTATAGTATAAGCTTTAAGGAAACATTATATACTAGTTTTCTATAAAGTATAAGAAAGTTACTTAAAGTATTCTTACTTTTAAGATCTATGGAATGATTAATAGCTTTGATACAGAAATCGTTTTTTTATTAACTTTAAAACTAATTACTAACTAATTAGGTATTAATTAGATACCTCTGGTAATCTATATAGATTTCTACTTACTTTATGAGTATTTAGTAAAGCTGGGGACTATTAAGGAAAAGAGACTTATGATTAACATTATATCCCTTTACTAGGTATATAAATGATGAAAAATCGATAAGGTATAATGGATAAATAGTAATGATAACCTTGTAGATACCATGATAAAGGCATTACTAAATAAGGCTTTAGAATACTTTATTAATACTAATAAGGTGATTATTTAGGTAGAGGGATACGTAGACTGAAGTATGTAATGAAGTACGGGATGGATCACGTGACTAGATATGTATGATACGGAGGAAACCGCGTTTTTAGAGGAATTGGCTAAAAGTAGAAAACTGCTAGTGTGGAATGGGTGGTAGCAATAGCGATGGCTGAAGGCGTCGGTCCGAAGCGGACCGCTGTAGCTGGCTACTTCTAGCTGGCCGGCTACGGATGGCTGCTTAGTTATTCTAGGCAGCCAATTAGCAGCAAGGATGCTTGGACTGACTGCTGGCCTATGCATACCATAGATTAGTCAGCCTTCTGGCTGCACCCTACTTGGGCGCTTCGCCGCCTACAAAGGGGTCAGCTAGAAGTACAACAAACATACCAGACAGACCTACCGAATTGAAGCTATTAAGTAGCCACTTTGGTAACCCCTTCGAGTATACTCGATTACGTGCCCAACCAACACAAGTAATACTTTGTAATATACTAATTACACCAAAAGCTCCCCAAACTAGTCACGGTATAGGTCACATTCTCCCGCAAGGAAGGTATATCCTCCTCAAACCTCTTGAGAAAACTGCGCACATAGGCTTTGCAAAGGGCTCGGGACTAGATCGCCCGACTCTAGGTCTACACCCTCTTGTCCCGTCTAGACATGTTGCGCGAGGTTTGGACAATGTCTGCAGGGGCTACTACCACGCGCTGCTAGCTGGGAGGCATTGCGCGTCTAAGGGCCTCGGCAGGCGCGTACGACTGTATGAACTCGCCGGTAGAGGAAGTCAGTTCCTTCAGGGTTCGAGGTACTTTCGGGGGTCTGCTCCGGTCCAGCTCGCCCAGCGACGCGGCGACGCTTGCTGCCACCTCGCGACGAGTTCGAGAGGTCTACGGGGTAGTAGCGGGCTGCTTACTAGCTACCTTCGAGGACTTGCCTTGAGTTGTGGTTAAGGTATTGCTCTGTTTGGAGGAGGACGGCTCTAAAGAGGAAGAGATGGTTAGAGGATTCGTGATAGGGCTGGCGTGATTACTACTAAACCCCTCGGGACTTAAACTTAATGAGTTAGGGAACTCTGTAAACGGGTTACTCTGACCTTATGGGAAGGACGACCGCAAGTAGTATAAAGAGCTACCTTTGCTGGTAGAATCGACGGAAGGAGAACGAAAGTAAATGGGGGCTAGAGGCCCAAGGCTAGAAGCGCTCGCCGAAGAAGACCGGGAATGATCGCGAGACCCCTCTGAAGAGGAAGGCGACGCCTTACCTGGTAGTAAGGGCGAGAAGCCCTTGAACAAGCTAGACGAGCGAGACATGATGAAGGTATTGAGAAGTAATCGTGAAAACTACTCGAAGTAGTAGATAGAAGAAGGGCCACGGCGACGACTTTAAGAAGTAGTGAAGTGTAGGTTGGAGAGAGAGAGAGGTCAAAAGCAGCCTGAAGGGCGAGCTATTTGAACTACGCTGCCTGGCCCGTGCGGTGCCGAAAAGGTTGTATATGGGTTCAGAATGTTCCGTGAGTTACCGGAGGTAGTGACTGGAAGGTGCCTATGAAAGCTGTACGAAAGCCGTGGTTGACGGCCCGGGGACGGGCCTCCGGGGGGAAGGCACAATTGTAACGGCCGGGCGGAAGCCACGCGGAAGCCCCGGTGTGGCCCCGGCGAAGGCCCTTCTAAAAAGGGACCCGAAGCCCCCACGTCTCAGACTTGAGGGGGGCAAGAATCAGTCTTGCACCAGACCTATACCTAATATACGTGTTGGCCTTCCCAGTTCGCCGGACCATCGTGCCTAGTGCAGAGCCCATTACATAGAAGTTTGATGTGAAGAGCTTGTCTCTATCTGATATGATTTTATGTGGTATTTTGTAATTGCTTATAATGATTTGTAGGAATGTATATATGAGTTTCTCTACTGTGCTGGCTTCCTTGTATGGTATGAAGTATATGTACTTGCTTAGTCTACAAACTACTACTAAGATATTGTTAAAGAGTATTTTAGTTAAGGGTTTTTGTGAGAGAGGTAGCTTGATGATAAAGTCTAGACTGATGGATGACTATATAGTTGTAGGTACTGGTAGGGGCTTTAAAAGTCTATATGGTTTGTGCCTAGCCGTTTTGTTTTTGTTGCAAGAGTTGTATTGCTTGATGATTTCCTCTATTCTTTGTCTGAGGTTTGGGATCTGGTGAGTTTGTTGGATCCTTTTGGCTATTGCTAATATGTCTTGGTGTCTATGTGCTGGGGCTTTGTGTATTTCCTTGATTAAGTTGTCTTATTCTTTGGGATTGGTAGGTGTTTCCTTGGGTGTGGTGTTGACTCTAAACGTAGTGTTGAGTTCTTAGTTGAGTATGAGGTTTCTATCTTCTTGAGTCCTAAAGATTGTCTATTTGGTAGGGGATTCCTTGTTCTAGTGGTCGGGTTGCCTGTTAAGAGCGTCTGTTTAAGCGTTCTTAATTCCATCTATGTATATAACCTTAATGTCAAACTATAAAAGGAATTCTACATATTTAACCTGTCTTTTGTTAAGTTGCTTAGTTGTGGTAAAAATTATTAGGTTCTTATAATCTATATAGAGCTTGATCTATTTCTTAGCTTTAATAAGGTAGTGTTGCCATTCCTAGAATACATATACTATTGCCATAAATTCTTTATCTAGTGTAGCATAGCGAGTTTCTGGTCTATTGAATTTCTTACTAAAGTTTGCAATAATGTATACTCGTTCTTAGTTATCGTGCTGGGTAAGTTCTCTGCCTACTATATTGTTTGAGGCGTCTGTGTGTATCTTAAACTCCTTGTTGGGGTCTGCTTTTTCGAGTACTAGGTCTTTAGTGACTTTGTCCTTAATTTTATCAAATGTTTGTTGAGTTTCTCTTGTCTATTTAAATGTTTATTTCTTTTTGATGAGATCTGTAAGGGGTTTGTAAATACTGCTGTAGTTCTGGATAAACTGTCTATAGAAGTTGGCGTAGCCTAGAAATACTCTAATGTCTTTAATGTATATTAGTGTTGGCCATTCTTTAATTGCTTAAACCTTGTCTTTTTATATCCTAATAAGTCCGGGTTTAATGGTATATCTAAGATAGTTGACTTTCTAAACGTAGAAAAAGCTTTTCTCTAGTTCCACTAAAAGATTTATGTCCTGAAGCTTCTAAAGTACTAGCTTGACGTATTATTTGTATTCTTTAAGAGTTTATAAAAAGATGAGAATATTATCTAAATAAGCGATAATAATAATATTAAGGTATTTATATAGGACCTGATTAATTATTTCCTAAAATGATGCTAGTATATTAGTTAATCTAAATGGTATGACTATATATTTATAATATTTATAGCGTGTTTGAAATACTATTTTTTATTTTTCTTCTTTCTTTATTTAGATAAGGTTATAGGTTTCCTTAAGGTTGAGGGCTATAAACTATTATACTCCTTATAGTCAGTCTCGTAGTTCTTTAATAAGGGGTAGAGGGTACTAATTCTTGATAATAATGTCATTAAGTTATTAGTAGTTTACATAGAGTCGTGGCTTACCATTTTTCTTAGATATAAATAAGATTAGGTATTCTGCTAGTAATCTTAAAGGTTAAATATATCCTTTTTTAAGGTTTTTATTAAGGTATTCCCTAAGTACCTTAAGTTTTTCTTTATTAAGTCTATAGATCTTATAAAACTTTGGTGTCTCTCCTTCTTGTATGGGGATCTCGTAGTCCTATTAGCTGTGTTTAGGGATTCCTATATCGAGTTCCTCCTAAAATACTTTTCTAAACTTGTAGTATTCTTTTAGTATTTGTTTAAATCTTACTAGGGTACTTTATTCTCTATACTAATGTAGGTAGAGGAGGTATTGCTTTGTTTCTTGTTTGTAAGTGGTGCTATATGTTGATCAGCTTTGGCCTTTCCTTAAGATCTTTAAGTAGTCTGATCCTTCTCTGTTTTCTTAAAGCTAAGTCCCTTTCTGACTACTTCTAGAGGTATTTGTGGGTTTGTTTAAGTGCGTCTCTTTACTATCCTTAGTAACTGAACTCTGTCCTGCACCGTTAATTACAACCTTCTTCTGGGAAACAGCATTGTCTCAAAAGATCTAGCTAGTAGTCTAATTAATTCAGGGATTTATAGCTCTTAGCCATAAAAGTCTTAAGATTAGTTTATATTATACTATATCCATAATATCTAGAGTTATAGAAGTTTTGTGTCCTTAGATCAAGACAGGTAGATAATTAGTCTCTATATTAATTACTCTATTTCTATATCCTACTTCTATACCTTTCACGGTACTAAGTCTATAGGGGTCTTCCTTCTAATACTATAGGATTTTATCTTTATTAATAATTCTTAGTAATATAAAGTTACTCTAAGCACCACTATCTAACAGTACGCTATATATCTTTTTGTTAATTTCTGCTCTTAGTAGAATGTATGTATAATTGCTTGTCTATATTGTATACAGGGACCAATGGTCTTTAATTGGCTGTTATCCTTTTATAGGTAATTATTGTTATTTCCTGATTCTCATTAGGTCTTAATCTAGATTCTTATAGTATGTTATTTCCTTAACTAGTCGTGGTACTAGCTTATTAGCTTGTGTTTCCTGTAAATGGGGTATCTTGGTAATCTATAGTCTTAAGGTCGTTACCTACTATATAGGTATTTTAGTAGGAGTTAAGGGTTTAAGGTAAGAATAGTATAAGCCTTTTCCTTGTTATATTTACTAGGTTTCTAGTAGTAAAGCTCGTCTTCTTTATACACCCTAGTAGTAGGTCCTTCGCTAAAGCGTCGGGAAAACAGGTCAAACTTAGCTTTCTCCCTAAAGTAAGTATGGTAGAGATTTTAGATATAGAAGGCCTAGAAGATTTCTCTGTATGCTGGGTGTCCTGGCTATAGGCATAGTTCATCACCCGTTCTATACTTCTCAGGCGGCTAGTTGAGTTCCCGTATTATTTATATTAACTGGGTTCCTGTAATAGCGATTCTGGTGGTACTGGTATTTAGAGTAATGGAGATGCTGCGTCCTAGGTATCTTTTAGGGTATTTATTGGGGTTTTTGGTAAAGTCTTTGTTTTGCTTCGTTAGTTGGTTGGTCCGTAGCAGACTACCTTCTTTCCAGGCATCTGTCTAGGAGTTTTCTACTCTAGCATACTTGGTGTTTAAACAATCTAAGTCGCTATCTTTCATTACTATATTATATAGTAGTCCTTGTCTTCTTATTGCTAACTGTCTTTCCTGTCGAGGTTTCCTGGAAAACCATCTAGAGGCTACTTTTTCCGAAAGGTGTAGTATATACTAATTGTTAAAGTAGAAGGTTTAATTAAGGGTTTCGTGTCGTTTATTAGCGTCTACTACTTTCTTGGAAATAGGTAGTAGGTTGTCTGGATTTTCGGGTTCCTGCTTGTTAGGGTGGATTGGATATTCTATATAAAGGTTAGGTTGATATATATAGTTTGTTCTGCCTTCTGGGTATACCGGGTATTGCTCGTTGAGCGAGTAGCTACACTGCTGGTATAGTTCTTGTTGTTGGGTTATGTTAACCTGTTATTATCCCTCGGGGACTAGCTTTTATTACTGTTTCTTTAGCTAGTGGTATTCTCTTGCAAAGTGTCTAGGTTTTCTACAGTTATAGTATTCCTTGCTAGTTGGTTTTCGTTATGCTGCGTTGAGTTCTATAGGGCCTGAATGAGTTCTGCTAGCCGTGCTGTTATATCCTTGTTAGTGTTAGGGTCGATGGTTATTGTGGAAGTTACTACTGTGCTAGTACTTCCTTCCCGTATTTGGCTGGTTTCAAGGCTTCTACGAGTTGTTAGGTGTCTTGTGCTGTTATTTTTGCCTTTGTTTGAAGAGGTGGTTATCAATGTGTATAGCCATAGATATATATTTAGCAAAGTCGTTAGGTTGGTTTAGCTTGGCGATTTTATCCTTGACATCCTCCTTGAGTCCTTCATAAAACTGGCTCATGAGTATATCCTCTCCCTAGCTGATATAGGTGGTGAGTTGCTTGAAATGGGCTGTATAGGTTAATGTTGACCCGGTTTATCTAAGCTACATAAGCTGTCTTTCAGCAGTCCTGTCTTTGTCGGGATCTCTAAAGGCATCCTTGAGAGCTTGCTTAAAGTGGTTGAAGGTTTTGAAGATTTTCTTAATATTGTCGTCCTAGTCTTTCTCGTCATTCTCTAGATAATCCCTTAGGGTTAGTTTAAACTATACGAGTATGTTTTCTTTAAGGCGATGTCTAGTGAAGATGATCTTGTTATGGTGGGTTTCAAACTAGAGGTGGTTATGTTTAAAGTAGGCACGTGTAACGATCAAGGTTTCCTGGGTCCTCTAAACCGTGAATCGGGGTTTATGTCCAAGATACGTAACAAGACGGTTGATTGAGCAAATGGGGTTTCTGACAATGATCACAAGCTAATGAAAGCTATTCAGGGTGAATACTTAGATTGACTGCTGAAGAGCTGTCCATACTATCTAGCTATCTGGTAATGAGTGTATCCTTATATGTCCATCTCTTCAGTGAGGCTCGCCGGGAGCGCTGGTCGCTCCTGGCGATCCAGTATGGGGGAGCGTCGGGAGCGCTGGTCGCTCCTGTCGCTCCTTGGTGTTGGATCGCTGGGATCGATTGTCGCTCCAATCGATCCGTCTTTATCTAATCAGCGATCACGTGACCATTGGCTTGGTCCCTTGTGCCGTTCGTTTGGCCGGTGTGCTGGCCTAGTGGGGTTGTTCCTTCGCAGAACCAACCGTTGGTCCTATTTCTGTCAGGGTCGTGACAGCACGGTACTACGTGAGGAACCCCTGGAGGGTTCCCTTGTCTCCCTTATAGGGGCTGGGCTTGTCTATCTTAAAAGCCTTGGCTTGCTAGAGCGTGTAGAGACGCATAATTTCCTGCTGAAGTTGGCTAATCTAATCACCTATTTCCCTAATAGGGTTAGCCTTAGTCTGGGTAACCTGGGAGGCGGTAGGAGTCTAAGGTGCCATTATGTCTTGATATTATATAGTTAGTAACCACATAGTTATACTGAATAAGAGTTGTTAAAATATAATAATTATACTAAACCTTTATAGGGTTTAGTAAGTAACCTATAGGGTTTATGTTAGTAATATAGCGTAGAGATAATACTTGACTATTTAGTATAAGACACGATAATTCTTTGAGTATGATCACTAGCTGTGAGGCTATCTAGTTATTAGACTAAATACTTAGATTAACGACTAAAGAGTCTATTCTATAAAAGCTATCTACTGTAGTAATGACCATGTCCTTATATGTTCCGACTCTTCAGTTGACTCGATGGAATCGATGGTAATTCCGTCGACTTGGTGTTGTCTCAATGGAATCAATGTCGAGTCTATCGATTTATCTCCCCTGGATAGGTCCTGATCCTAATCCTGGCCTTGGCGTACCCTGCTGACTTTGCCCTTAAGTGCCTGCGGGGTTACGTCGTGGCATCTGATTCTGATTGCCGGGGTCATCGAAACGGGTCCCCTGGGTGCCATCGTGTTGGTTTATAACAATAAGTATAGTTACTTTGATCTATTAAAGCCGCTATTATACCGCTTGTTAAGGCTTATACTGTGCTGCCTTTAGGGACAGAAAAGGTTCCGGATGTTTCTTTCTTGTATTGGGGATCTCGATATCCACTACTTGTTATTGAGGTTGGGCTGCCACCTCCCGCGCTGCTACCGACCAAGGCGCTGCCGCCGATCCCTCAGGCGAGGAAGAGGAGGTCGTCGAGCATCCCGCCCAGGATGGGCATGAGGACCCCCGCGACGCTGGTCGGAGGGGAGATATGACCAAACGAGCGACATTTGAACATGTCTTGCGAAAATTTTTCTTTTGTTTCTGTTGGTTGGGCTTTATCGTATACGATAAAAAAGAAGTGTTAGCGAAGAGAAAAGGAGAGGGCAGACCGAATGGGTATTCCATTAAGTCTAGAGGGTCTGGTTGTCGCTTCGAAGGGTGTGGCGAAGCCACGCCCGTAGGGCGACAACCCTTTATAGTGCAGGCCCCGCGCTAGCCACGGGCCCTCCACTATTCACTTACAGACCTATTCACTATAGACCTATCAACAGTTTCCTTGGCAAAATATGATTGATGAATTGAAATGGGTGAACGGAGTATGCAACGGAATGGGAAACGAAAGCTTGGAAGCGCGGACTTCCTATATTATACTCAACATTCGTCATCATAGCACCACTGGGTGGTGCGCTTGAACCCCTCGCTAAATGCGCATTTTTCCTTTGTCTGGATTCCTCAATGGCGGTGTTTTGGGCCGGCACGGAAAACGGGAACAAAAAGGCAAGGACTGGTGGGCAACTGGTCGGGGAGCAAACGGATTGTTCTTGGGGAACGGGAACCAGGAACGACGGACGGCGTCCCTTTGGAACGAGTGAGCGCTATCTTCTGCTGTCTTTTCTGACTGAGCCTACATGTGTGTTTTTTGTTTTGTAAGAAACATGGTGAAATGGGAAAGAATCTGGGGCGGGATATTAGAACACTGGCACGTGCGTGCGGCATTGCCTGGGAGAAGGCTGGCTTGCTTGCTAGCTAGCTAGCTATTATTGATGGTCACAATCACAGTCACACACATGACAGAGGAATACAGCACAGCATTTTTGGTTTCAAGACGGAGAAGGCTAGCTAAGCTGGTGATATGGACCACAGCCTACATGTGGTGTTTAGTTGGTGCCTACCTAGGTACCTAGGTAGGCAGGTGGCTGTGTGCGATTTACAGCTAGTAGCGCTAAGCCGCAGCGTGTCCAGACCACCTCCGCACTTATGAGACCCTACAAATTGGTGACAGCTCACTGGCATGATATAGAAAAGAGCTGGTACGCAGCTACCATTGTACCTACAGACATGTCTACGTGAGTCATCAGCCACAGGCCACCAGCCACTAACTCTGCTAATTATTACACCGTCTGACACGATTAAAGTCCTGCCCTCCCCCGGCCGAATGTCCCTCGTCAACTGCGCACTTCAAAAGTTCCGAGCAATCCTACCCAGCGTGGCGCAAGGCTCGAGTCGGCGTACCAAGGCTCGAGGCGGCGTACCAAAGTAGTATTCGCTTTGGCACGTTGGCTCGGAGTCCGAGGCAACACCGTCGCGAACCTAAAGTGCGTTTTCTTTTGGTCAGCCCCCACGAAAGGTCATGGGTCGGCTGAGTGCGGTGCGGAAAAGACAAGTAAGAACCCGACCCCCCCTCACACTCCGCATCAGAAGATTAGCGTCCTCCACATATTCCTATAGATTTCAGAGGTGATACATGGTGTCGTCAACTGCGGGAGAGGGAGCACATCACTGAGGGGGTCCGCACCTTTTGCAAAAGCACCGTCTATGATGACAGGAGACGGCCGGTGGCCAACATCAGGATGACACCACCTGGTCGTCCGGAGCTGAGACGGCGTGCTGTTGGGACGAGGGGCTCTTGCCGCGCTGTTGACGAGTGGTGAGGGAGGGAGGGATAGGAGAGCGGTGATCTGGTGTCGTGGCGGCCATCCCCGCGAGTGTGGGCGAAGACAGCCGACCAAAAAGTCAAGGAACAAGTGCAGGCAAGCTGGTGCGGTCGCGTGTGCTCTCCTGGGCCGGAGCCGAGTGGTGCCCGGATGGGGAACTGCGGTCACGAGAGGGAGAGGACAGACAGGTAAACACAGGAGGGGGTTGAACATGAGAACAGAACGCGGGATGGAAATTGAGGGTGGCGGCGGTGCATGTTGAAGGAGTTGTGGAAGAGAAGCAGACCGAGGAAGAAGATGGGGACTGGAACGAGGAGAAGTCCAGGTTTGTTTACTTTGCTCATGAAGAGGTTGCTATTTGGAAAGATCGAAGCATGATCTGTACTTTCCTCCCCTTCTCCACCGCTCACTCATCACTCATACTACGTACACTACAGAGATGGTAGGTAGGATGGGTAACTACGGCAGACTCGGAAGCAGTGCTCTGTTCCAAGGTTCCCAGTGGCGGATGCCACTTCCTTCTCCGACGTTTTCATCCATCCGAGGCGTCCCTACCTCAAAAGTGTGGAGGGCTCAGATTCTGCTCGCCCCTTCTCCTTCTGCACAGACAAATGTGTGCAGAGGGACTCCAGCCTTGTCTCTATCCCACATGTGTCTTTCGCCCTTCATCTGCACCCACGAAATGAGATCGGTGGCCCGGAAGAATCAGGCACACCTGCCGGCCTAGGTAGATACATAGCTGGGAGATACAAGGATCCACAAGACGTCTGGTTGATGTCGCACATTTGAAATGCCTTGAATGCTAGATCTCGTTGCCGATAGAGATTTGAGGCCTTACTGACCAAGATGCCCTGTGTCGCGCAAGGGTAGGAGAGACCACACAGCTTGTCTTGCCAGAGCAAGTCACAGTCCTCGCTGACTCCCAGAAGACAGCGTCTCTGCCTTCCAAGGCCAAGTCTCAAGCTACCTACCTAGGGCTAGGTAGGTTAGCAACCGTCGCTTTCACTTATTAGGCCTTCCAACCGTCAATTCAGCGGAGCGGGCGAGTGACGCGTTCCTATGTCCTACCCTTCAAGAATTTTTCGGGCCTCTCCACATTCAATCCTCTAACTCATCTAATCTTCCTCAACCCACCCTTTAATAGGGCTATAGTGTCTAGAGTGGCCCTCTCTGCAGGCCACCAAGGCGCTAGTTTCCAAATGGGCCACACGGCTTGCTCATTCCATAAGATCACAGCTTGCTACCTACCATCTTGTCAATGATACATATTATTCAGCTTTCAACCCGAGCGTGGGTATCTAAGAGGAGATGATCCCAATGCGTTTTGCCGTGTCTGCACCACATGTTGAGAAACAGAGACAAGAATTTTGCTCTGGGTGCCAAACATGACCTTCATTCCGTGTCTGTCTTTTTGTCTGCCTGGGCCTTTTCGTAGACCCAGTCATTTAGCCCCTTCCGATTTCGTGCAATCTCCACAGCATAAAACTGCATACGAGGAACTACAGGAGTGGTTAGCATCTGGTCGTCTGTCCGTCCTGCCTTGCTCAAATGCCCAGACTCTCTCAGATGCTTGCGCCGCCACAGGAGAGGAGTGGCCTTGCCTCTGTTACCTGGCCGACGCGGACGGTGGCACCACAAGAGGCCCACAAAGCTTAGCTCGGGCAGCAGTTGAAGCATGGGGACTGGAAGCGGGAGCAGGGGTAAGGGCAGTGTGCGGCCGACTTACCGAAGATTGTGCCGTGTTGTGTGTATTCCTCCCTTGGACTTGAGCGCAGCATGGTGCCGAAGCTGTAGTCGTCGACCTTTTTCTCGTACGCCATCATGAAGTCACGCCACCGCTTCTTTCCTGCGACGCTCTTGAGCTTGCTCTCATCTATGGTCTCGGCGGGGTCGAAATCTGGGAAGTCCTTGCAGAGGTGGTCGAAGATCTCATCGTCAATCTTGGTCAGACGGAGGGTGCTGCCCTTGACCTTTTCTAGGATGGCCCAGTACGTCTCCAGATGCTGGACGGCTGCGGAGCGGCATGTTAGAGTCTGTCTGGGTCAAGATTGTCGGAATGAGCCATTGCCTGGCAGATATATGCCCATACCCTTGACAGCAAATTGCTTTTCGATCTGGTGTCCGCGGGTCAGTTTGGGGAGCCCCAGGCATACCAGGATGTCTCTGTCAAGTCTGGCCACTGGTGCTGGTGAGGGCTTACGTCTTCAAGATTGTCTGCTTCATTGGCATTGAAATTAGCTGGCACACGCTGTGTGCCAGCCATGGAGCTCTGGAACAGGTCGTCGGCCATTTCTGTGCAGGCAGGTTTGGGAATGCCACGGGCTGTTTGCAGAACACACAAGTGGGTGGTAGGAGATTGTAGGAGGTGAGGAGGGCCAGGCTGGGTTGGGTGGGGGTTGAGGGTTGAGGGTTGAGGCTGAGGTTCAGACAGCACCTTAATTTTCCTGGGAAGGTTTGGGGTAGACTAGAATGGCCCAAGTCAACGGCGAGCATTTGAAGCTTGATGGCGGGGCACCCACTGCAGGATGTCATCGACAGGGATGTTGGGCACAGCTGTGGGCAGGCAGTACAGGAAGAGCTGGGATGGGCTGGCAGGGCTGGCAGGGCTTTGCACGGCTTGCATGGCTTGTAGGGTAGGGCGGGGTACAAGGGTACAAGGGTACCTACCTGGGTAGGTACCCGGGAGACCACGGCTACATCTTGGCCCCACCGGAAAACCCAATCCTCCACGGAGCCCAGGCACGTGCCAGGGAGCTCTACCTCGCGGCGGCTCGATGACAACCGCCAGGCCAGCCAAGGTCACCCCTTCCTCTCCTAGCCCAACAAGCACACATGGCTGTCATCTGGTTCATGCAAGAAAAGAGCGGTGTCATTGCCCAAGTGGGAGGAGAAGCTGCTGGCTGTCGCTGGGATAGAGGATGGCCAGGCCCTGGCTTCATGGGGTGCACAGCCAAAGCCTCAAGTGGCAGATGCCCAACTTCAAGCCTTTCACATATTTGCAGTTTGACTATCTTTTGTTTTTGTATCAGATGCCATTTTACACAATAGACACACAGGCCCCTGCGGCCTGGTTGACCCTACACAGTACAGGTCAGGGCCATTTACTCCAGGTTCCGCACAATCTCAAGCCGTGAAGCAGATTTTCTGCCGGAACATATGCTTGGGTCCATCAGACCCGCCTTTGGGGCCGAGTGTGTTGTGAACCAAGTGGCCATCTCTTTGCACTGCCTAGAATCTCCAGTCTGACGTTTCCCCGGGCCGGGTCGAGCAATGCACACCTTCTCACCCATCTCGACCCAGTATGAGATCGAGAGCTGGATATTCCCTCATCCCGGTGTAAGGCGGCTGCAGGATGCGAGGGATCCAGGCCCTCGGAGGCACTCTCTGCACCCTGTGACTCCGCTCACGAGGCCTTCCAAAGAAAGAGAAGACAGAACAAGGCTGAGGAAAGGACACCGGAGATGGCATTCCAACGAGCACCAGATCCTCCACAACGGGCTCAACAGGAGCAAAGACGACATCACCAAGGACGGGAGCACGAGGACAGGCAGTCTGAAGACCACACTGGAGAGGTCGGAGCCTTCTGCCCGGTCTCGACTTCGTGAGTCTGTGTATGACGTGCCCTTCCAGACAGTAAGCAACAGCCGGAGTAGAAGCGCTGATACTGGTATCAGGCCCAGTGAATTGCTCAGTGATGTTTCCTCCTCACATCGCCCACACAACCATCCTCGGACACAAACCCAATCAACCCCACTGCCTTCGGCCGGACATGGCTTGCACGCCACTCAGATCCAGCTGCTGCTGCACCCACCAACCTATTCCCGCCGACGACCAGCAACAACAACCCTCAGGTCCCATCCAGCAGAACTCAGAGGATTGTTGCCGTCACCCTCTTGCAAATCTTGGACCATGGAGGCCGACTCAGAACCCTTGGGGGGTGCTGGTGAGTCTCACATCACAATCCTGGCACTTTTTGTTACACACACCAAGGCCACTTCCCTAAGCCTTTGCACGAGTCCTGGCTCAGCACAGCTTGTGGTGCCCAGCTCATAGTTGACAGACCTGCCCGCAGTTTCTCAGGGCCCGAGTTGTGCCCATAAAGACACCTTCAGGGACTGGTGCAGACAAGATACCCCTTGCCAGCAGGCTGTAGCCGAGTCCGACCACGAAGAAGAGCTGAATCCAGCCTTCCTGGGGTCTCTCGACTACCACAGCTTCCTTCATGGTTCTTCCGAAGCAAAGGTGACTTCTTCACCAAATACCTCTCCCCTACCGGGCACAGCTATTGCCACCAAAGGCAACAACTTCAGCAAGACTGAAGCTGGCTTGGCCGACTGCAATGCTCTTGGGACTTGGTTCAAGGACAAGCCCGCCCACGAGTCTCCAATCTCGAGGCTTGCCCACAAAGTCACTCAATCCTTGTCCCACCAGCCTTTTCCAGAGACCAGGTGAGTGCCATTTGATCAGACTCGCGACTGTCACTCCATCACTGACAGCCCCCCCCCCTTGCAGGAAACCTGCCGCTACTATCCGTGAGCGTCGGGGTGAGGCCCTTGCGGAGAGATCTGGCAGGCCTGAAGCACTCAGGAAACTGCCCAAGCCCGAACCGTCTGTCTTGACAGATATTCCTGCCTCCTTGACCCTCTCGACCATCAGCCCTTCGTCCTCACTCACAACTACACTTCTACTTCGTGAGACAACTTTGCGAAGCATCCCGTCGGGCCCTCTTAGCACCATTTCCTCCAGAGAGGTACACCCAGAGAGGCTTCAGCCTTTCATCGGCCCTCTGCTTCCACAACAACCCCCGCCAGACCGCCCCCTCCCCCAGCTTCCATTTCCTTCGCCGGTAAAGCGACTCGATCCCACCAGAAGGTTGTTTGCCAGCATGGCAGGTCAGGTGGACGGCAGCGAGCGGGAGGTGGGAAAGGGAGACATGAGAAGCAGTATGGAGCAGACCGCAGACAAACATGTCAGCCAAAAGAAGGGCAAGGGCCTGCGAAAGAAGATTTCAAGATTCTTCTCGAGCGACCAGGCAGGACCATCAGCAGATGCTACGGCCACCGGAACCTACCAGCCCCTGTCGCTTACAACCTCACAGGATACTGAGCGCCTTTCCTTGTCAGAAATATTCGATGACGTTTACAACGCCGCTCGGGGTTCACTCAAGCCCGGTCGAGGCTCTCAGAGCTCTCAAAATTCAGGCCGAAACCCCTATCAGAACACCCGTCGTGTCTCCCTTTCTGCCCCACCGAGAGACTTCTTACTCCCGATGCAACTAGAGCACCATGGGACACAGGATTCCAAAGTGGCGGTCACAACTCCACCCAACTCCTCGCATGAGGTCGAGCCTCCTCCTCTGATTGACCATCCAGCCATCCAGGACAATTTGGAAATACAGCACCGATTGGGGATGATTGGCAACGAGTTTGGCCCCATACCCACCCCTAGCACCAGCCCACTTCAGACTGACAACAGCGTATCCTCTTGTTCTACCGGGCCAGCCTCATCCGTAAAGAGGGATACAGGCAAAGCAAGACTTGTGAAAGAAGAATCCCAGGCCACCATCACTGCAAAGACACACCAGGATATTGACCCCCTTCCAGCTTTCGATCGCACCGTTGACCTTACGTGGTACAGGACGGCGAGGGAGCACAGAGGAACGATCATTTGTTCCATGCCCAGGCCGTCTAGCAGGTTCGAACATACTTTGGCCCTGTTCGTTGCACAGTTTGCCAAGGGACGCCATTTCAACAAGTATGATGGAAAGAAGAGATTCCCGTACTTTAACCTGCCAAGCAAGGTCCGGTTTGAGATCGTACGGTACCTCGTCGCTGACACCGACACCGCCACCGCCAGGCCAATTCTGCTGAACAGTGAACGCCAGGCATCCCCAGCTTGGCCAGATGATGCCTTCGTCAGCCTGGGCTCCGTCTTGAAACCCTTGCAGGCGACTTTGTGGGCCTGCCCGCGTCTCCGAGCTGAGGTCATGGTCGTGTTGTTGTTGACCCGAAAGTTTCACGTCATCTTCGGCCCCTGCGTGAGAGAATGCACGCAGCCTTTGCCCACCACGTGGCTCTTCCGCTACCTACACCTGATGCAGGATGTCAGCCTAGAGATAGACATGACCAGGCTCGGTTTCGGCCACAGGTGGGAGTCAGCCTTCATGGAAACAAACATGGAAAACACATGTGTACTCATTCGCAAGTTTACGGCGGAGATGCTCACTCGGAGCTCGGCCAACTCCATGGGCTGTTTAACTGTCCATTGCCGCCGATATTTCGGATACCGCCAGGGGCCAAACACTGTCCTGGGACGACACGGCGCCCACAGGTACTCGCCGATCGGTGAAGGGGAGGATGAGCCTCGCTCCATCGTTTCCGACCAACCACGTAACTACAACCGAAAAGCCCCAAGCCTGCCTCCCTCAGCGGCGAAACCATACTCTGGTCACCTTCGCCACCATGTTAATCTGCCCCATCGTGTCCCTTACGTCACTGAGGATCAGCTGGCGGTCGCCAGTCCGTTGAGGGCACTTGTGGGGAAGGTTGAATCTGTTCGCATGGTAGGCTTCAGCGAGCAGTGGACGTATGCGACTCACTTGGCCTTATGGCCCGAGGCAGAGCGAAATGCCGTGTCGGATGCCGTCAAGCACTACCACATTGACCGCCAAACTCCCTCCCCACACTCGTATGCCGCTCCCGGCCATGCAGTCTTTCTTGACTACGGCTTTGAACACGGAGTGCACCGCTATCCCCCATTGCCAGATTCCGAGCCTATGGTTTGTACGTGGCTTCTGTTTGCTTTTACCCTCTCCCCCTTCTTTACTGCGGTACAGAAAGTGTCTTAAACTGACAAGCTCCCAGGCGTAGACTATGACCGCCAGAATGGTCTCTTCGTGGAGCTGGGCTCGGGCAATGTGGTTTCTGTCACTAAAACCGGAGCCGATTTCCATTGCCGTGCCTCGGACCCGCCAACTCCGTCCCATTTATCTGGACCTATTCCCGGAAACTTCGCTGCGCCCGCCCGTTGCGAATCTCTTTCATTCGTGCCGAGCCCTTCACGCATCCCTGCTCTGAGCTCTTGCGGCAAGACCAGTCCAATGACGCAAGCGATGCGGAAAGGCACCCCAGTCAAGGCAGCCGCAGTTCTAGGCCTCCCAGGTACCTTGATGACGAGCAGCGAGGATGAGCCTTGCGCGACGCCGACCAAGCAACGACCCATCCGCAACAACCGAGCTGGAAGTAGCGGCGATACAGCGCATGCTCCTGCCCGTTGCACCCACCTTGGCAAGCGTTCCGACCAGAGCAGTCGATCTAAATCTATATCAGGCGCTACGAAGCCTGGTGAGTTGCCGGTGAAGAGCTCTCTCCGTCTTCTCAGCAAAACAGACCGATAGCGGCGCTCGGGCGCCGTGTTGTCGATGGTGGACGATAATAACAAATCCCCTCTACTCTTGGCTTGTCGGTCCGTGCACGATAGATTCGGTGCTTGTGTCTGAGAGGTGCCTAGCCATTGCCTCGACACTCACTTGCACTTTGACGTCAGGTCTCTGTATGATGATGTTGCCTGTCATGAAGTCAGGAACTCGTCAGGCCTCCCCGGACCTAGAACCGGCGAGGCGTACGTCGATTTATTGCGTGGAAAATTAAATAAGGGGCTGGAGGAGCCAAGGCATTCGAAATTTCCAGGCGGCTAGACACGAAAGCAGTTTCTAGATGGCGAGAAGAAGACCTGTACTGCGTGTGCACTTGTCAACGAAGGAGCAGTCATTAATATTAATTCCAAGAACCGCAAACATGAAAATGTAAATTTCTCCCTCTCCATGACAAGGTCCTGTGGCCTCCGCCTAAAAACTCGTTGTGCTGTTGTTATATAAAGTAGAAGAGCGCCTGATTTGAGCGCTAGGTGCTAACTAAAGGGTGGGCCTATAAAAGAGGGAAAAGAGAGAACAAAAAGACAGACGGGGGGGGTACTGTAGGGTATGTAAAAATATGTTTTATAATTAGACCAGATGAAACTGTGGTAATATTTTATTTTTGACTACCTTAAAAGCTTAAGGCATATAGTACAAAGTCCTTGGCTAAAGCTCTACCAATTCTTTAGCTAAGCCGTATAGTGAGGCTCTCAAAGTCAAAGCGCCCCCCTCCTCATCTCCCTCCACATATCCCTAGGTATGCATGATCGGCGAAGCACTTCAAGGCTTCGGACGTCCGAAGCTTGTTCGGAGAGACGCGGCGCGCGGTGGTGGAGCGGTATGCAACATCTCAGCAGCCAGCCTACCATTTCGAGTGGCTGACCCGTCCAGGCGGCCGCCCGCGGCGGGATGATTAGTGGTTCAGCGCAGCCGTCCCTTCAACAATGGCAGACGCCGTCGGGGGAGCTACATCGCTCCTGCATTAGGGCATACTCAAAAATTCGGATATCTCCAGTGGGGAAACGGCGGTGTCGATTACTTTAATGCGGTCCTGGGACACGATTCTGAACACGCCGCTCGGGCAGATATCCCCAAGAATTACACATTCCTGATCTCATTCGCACATAGGGGGCTCGCCTTTGCCCTGAGCGGTGTCGGACACTGAATCAAATACACTCCCATGCGCAGTGTCGACATGATGAGCTACCGAGACAGGGATACAATCATCCCGGGGACTGAGATTGTGTACAGGGAGACGGACGGCGACTCGGACTCGTCTCGGGAACTCGTGTTGATACCAAATCCCACCGACAAGGCAGATGACCCATTGGTGAGCCCGTCTTTACTGCTGTCCTTCTGCGCCCCACTGAACCATCTGACATGTCGGCAGAACTGGAGCACAAAGTGGAAGACAATCGTTATCATTAACCAATTCGTCTTCGTCTTTGTCAGCATCCTGACGCCCCTCTCCATCGCCCCGTTGACTCAGATATTCGAGGCCGAGTTCCACAAGACTATCCCGCAGGTCAACCTACTGGTATGTACTCGAGCCCAGACTGGGAACAGCCCGGCCGTCTGACCCAGGCCTCACAGTTTGGGGTTGCTGCTATAACGCTCGGCTATGCAAACTTCATCATTGTGCCTCTGGCGAATTGTTTCGGCCGCCGGCCCATCATCGCGATTTGCGGCATAATCTGTATCCTCGCCAACGTGTGGTAAGCAGCCTTTGGACACAGTTTTAACCCTTCCAGGAAGAAACCACTCCCTTGGTCCTTTGGTAGCTGACTCCGAATGCTGCAGGCAAGCCCTGGTCACATCCTTCCCAAGCTTTCTCGGGGCTCGTGTTATCTCTGGCCTGGGCGCCGCAGCGAACGAGTCGCTAATGCCGATGATCATCTGCGACCTGCTCTTTGTCCACCAACGGGGGAGATCGATGACGCTTTATTTCTGGGCATACTTCATTGGGATATTCATCGGACCCGTCATCTCGGGAAGTATTGCCGCCCGATATGGCTGGAGATGGTTTTTCTGGGTCTGCGCCATACTCCAGGCGGCCAGTTTGGTCTTTATCATTATTGCTCATCCAGAAACCAAGTATGAACGCTTCCATGTGTCATCAACCTCCAAGACCGAGGTTCAGAATGGAGTTTCACAAGCAACAGGAAAGCAAGCGTCTCACCACGCCACCTCCCAGAGCCCACGAGGAGCGCCCGGCCCCAGACCTGTGGGCCGTCCATCACTCACACAGTTCTCGCTGCTGCCCATCCCTCGCTTCGCTAGCGGCCTAGGCCCAGTTCTCCACGACATCGTCTCGCCCATCCAGATATTATCCTTCCCCATCGTCTTGTGGGCTTCTCTCACCATGGGCTTCGCAGCAAACTGCCTGCTAGGACTCAACCTCACGGAATCCCAAGTCTTTGCTGCACCGCCTTACCTTTTCAACAGTGCACAGATAGGCTACACCAACTTTGCTTTCGCGGTCGGCGCCATCCTGGCGTTGTTGACGGCGGGGCCCTTGAGCGACTGGGTTGCTTTGCGGCGGGCAAGGCGCAACGGCGGTGTACTAGAGGCGGAGATGAGGTTGTTGAGCATCTTGCCGTATGTCGGAGCCTGTTTGATTGGCATGGTGGTCACTGCCGTGGGTCACCAAAGAGGGTGGCCCTGGGAAGCTGTAGTGATCCTGGGGTACGGTCTCGTGGGCGTCCAGGTTGTTGGCATTCCGTCTATTGTGATCTCATACGCAGTGGACAGTTACAAGTCCCTGCCAGGAGAGATCATGATCGCGGCGACCATTATCAAGAATACCTTCGGGGTAGGTGGATCTTGGCCCCTGTGACTCTTTGATGATTTACTGATACCATGATGCGCAGTTCGGCATGATATTCTGGTGGAATGACTACGTAAGCAGCTTCTGGATATGTTTTCAACCCCCTCACGAAGAAACCTCTCCCATCTTGAGCTTGTACCCACCAGGGTGCGGGTTTTGAAACAGGACGTCTCCCCATGTTGAGACGGAATAAATTTCTTGATGCCTTGATAGCTGACTCTGAGAGGACGCTACAGGCTGCTAAGCATGGTTTCATTGCACCTTTCCTGGCCTTGATGGCTGTAACAGTTGGCCTATCTGTTCTGGGCCTTGCAATTTTCATACCATACGGAAAGAGGTTCCGAGTAGCCACCAAGGACTCAACTTTACATGCGTTCTAAAGTGTTCCGAGTCTCGGGAGGATTGGTTGAGGCATTGAGAAAGCTCTCATCAGACAACATGTAGTACGATATGGTGTACCAGAGTACAAGAAAAGTGTACCAATCATCAGCCATGCAGTGAAAGGGCACAGAATTGCAAGGGGTGAGTTAATTAGATTGCCAATTATCGCTCATTCGTTTCATACATTGTTCAGGTGCAATTGTGACGCCGAGTGAATCTACCCCACGCGTGGGTTGAATTTACGGTTGCTCAAGAAGAAAGCCAGGCAGGGAATCAAGCAGTGAATTGTTCAAGAATCATGCCGGAAATACCTCAAGCAGCCCGCCAGGGATTCAAAAGGGGGGCGGGGCGGAGGGTCAATATTCCGAATGTAAGTGGTTTCGTTTTTAACCCGTATATGTACGCTTCTTAAGCAGTATGTAGGCTGTCCCTTCATACAGTGGTAAACGCTTGAACACGTGCAAATGTAACTTCGTAGGCATAGACTCCTTTCCCTTGACTTTTGTGGAGTAACTTCTAATTGGATTGCTTCTAGTTGAACTACTTCTTACGGAATAGGACAACCTACCCTGGGGTACTAGAGAATAACCTCATATAGAATGACCTTAACCCCTCATATAATAACAGATAGATGTCCCGTGGGATGACCCTCCATATCATTACCTCGCAAGAAATAATTCCCTATTGGATAACCTTCTTTTGGATAGCCCCTTGTGGAGTTGCATCTTGTGGGACAGCTTCCTATCGGATCGCAATACATCATCTTTCACGCGTTCAATGCCGTACTTGCATTCTACATCCCACAAGGCAGGCAGACAGTAAATTTTCACTCGTGCAAAGCTCTGGTTCTTTCTATTGGGCCCATAGCTGCCCTTTTGACCACGCGCGGCTTATGAGCATCGGCTTAGGCTGTCGGGCCGAATAATGTCTGCGGAGCCCTCCCACGAGCGGTGACTGTCTTACCGTCAGAATTTGAGTCCTCCAGAACAGACGGTGATACAATTGTCATGGCATCGCCACAGGGGTCCAGTCAAGCATTCGCGCCCCTGGCACTCGCAGCCTTGTAGTCGGAAGGGGGCCAGGCTCCACCGCTCAGCAACGCAGTGAAATTGCCCCTTCGGGCCAACAATTCCTCGAATCCACCCTCCTCGGCCACAAAGCCCTCATCCATGACCACGATCCGGCTGACGATCTTCATCATCTCCCTCGAATGCGTGATAGCCACGATCGTGAGCCCCTCCCCCCCTTCACCTTGCCTGCTTTGGCCCATCAAACCCTGGATAGCCTCCCTCACACCCTCAGCGCCCTCAGCATCAAGAGAGCTGGTTGGTTCATCCAAGACAAGCAACTTTGGCTTGCGAACAAGCGCTCGCGCGATGCTCACGCGCTGGGCCTGACCACCCGATAGCCCCATTCCGCCCTCGCCCACGGGCGTGGAATACCCCTCAGGTAACGAGATAATAAAGTCGTGTATGCAGGCCAGCTTGGCGGCCGCAACAACGGAATCCAAATCACGGTAGGGGGAGTCTGCGTGAAGACCATAGACGATGTTCTCGCGGATCGTGGCCGGGAAGAGGAAGGGATGTTGAGGGACATAGGCCGTGTGCGTGCGCAGGATAGATGTTGACACGTCCGAGGCTGGCACGCACGCATAAGACAATCCTGCAGGCCGTGGGTCCTGTCGTCTTGCATGAATGGGCTGTGAGGTGTGATGCTGCATGCTTTCCTCGGGCTGCTGGTCCTCTGATGGCTCGTACAGCCTCAAAAGAAGGCTCGCGATGGTGCTCTTGCCGCACCCCGAGGCGCCCACGATACCAACGCAGTCACCACGGTCAATTCGGAGGTTGACATTCCGGAGCACCTTTTTCAGGACATCTTGGCTGCCGTGGGCCACGGGGTATGCGAATTGCAGAGCTCTCATCTCGACCGGGAAGGGCGTCAGCACCCTCACCTCACCGCGTCCCTCATGACTGCTAGTATAGCTCAGGGTGGCGTAGTGTAGGACTTGAATAGACGTCGCCTTGGCGTGGGCGATTTGCGGGATACTATCCAACATTGCTGCGGCAGTGCCTATGCTGAAAAGAAGCAGGTTGATGACCTGCATGATGCCCGAGGCGGAGATGGTCGCCCCTGGCGATGTGAGCAGCACCGCTGCGTACCAGAACACAAGTGCCGTGAGCCAATTAGGCATGCCCTGGTTGAGGCCGTAGAAGAACCCCGTCCACAAGCCCCTCTGAACGCCCACTCGAAATGTGCTCTCGGTTGACCGGTCGTGCTTGGAGCCGAAGTGGTGTTCCAAGGTGAGCGCCCTGACCACTCGGATGTTCAGGAAGGTCTCAACAGACACTGCGCCTGTTGCCTCCGCCATGGTATTACATCTGGCCTCCCATTTGCCCGAGATGGTGCCAGTGGCCTGCGTAGCAGCGTACACGGCTGGGGCGGAGGCAAGCGTAACCAAGGTCAGCCTCCACGAGACGACCAGCGCCCAGACCAGCCCGCCGGTCATCATTGTGACTACAATCAATATGATTGGGACAAAGCGCCCAACAAGGTTGCGCATCTCCTCCGCATCCCTGTCGAGAACCTCGGCGAGGCGACCAGGTGAGTGGGCTGGCATATTAAACCACTGCTTCGGCTGGGAGAGGATCCTCTTCAGCGCCTCGACACGCAGGGATGTGACCCAGGCCTGGCCAGCGCACTGCATCAGGTAGAAGGCGGAAAAGGTAGCAAATCCGTCTGCAGCGCCGATTATGGTCAGACGGATGGCCCATGCCTGCCCGGCAGCCCTCATCTCGGCGGGCGGTGCCCAGAACGCGGCAATCAGCTGTGCAAAGACAAAGGAGAAGACTGGGTTGCAAATCGCGGCGACCATGCAGGCAGCGATGCCCAGAGCCAGGCGAAGGCGACTTGGTTTGTCGAGCACGGGCCATACTGTTGCCAGAATCCCACGCATGGAGAGATTCTGGCCGGCACCAAAGGCGACAGGCTGGTTCCCTTTGTTTTGTCCGTGTCGCCCCTGCCGCCTGGCTGTCTCGACGACGGGCCGACGGGACCTGGTCATCTCCCCGCTCTCCTGGACCATGTCCAGGCTCGACTTCCTCGTGTGATGCAATGCCCTGCTACTGTGTCTCCAGGAGGTCGGTTCCGCGAGTTTAATGACCGTCGACCGCTCCACGTTGGCCCCAAGCGACATTCTGAAGAGCCCGCGGTGTCCAGTTGGAGCTGGAGCTGGAGCTGGAGCCGGAGCTGAAGCCGGAGCTGAAGCCGTCCTCGTCCTCTCGGGAGATGAAAACGCGTCATTGGTGATGCCAGCCGACTGCAGCGGTGCCGATGGATCCCGGGCCGGCTCGCTGTCATTGTGATCAGTCAATGACAGCAGCGACCTGAACATGCCCCTCTCGTCCTTGACCAAGTCTCTTCGAAACCCGCGTTGTACCAAGAAGCCCTGGTCCAGGACGTAGACGTAATCCTTGTCGAGTATCTGCGATACGTCGTGCGTGATGATAATCGTTGTCTTCCCTGCTCTCCATAGCCTGATCGCCTCGAGGATGAGGACCCTGCTTGTCGGATCAAGACCTGAGGTGACCTCGTCGAGTATTAACACGGGTGGATCCCTCAGACGAGCCCTAGCCAGTGCGAGTCGCTGCCTCTGCCCTCCGCTCAGGTTATGACCTCCGATGCCGACATTGGTGTCGAGGCCGTCGGGCAGACTCGCGATGGTGGACTGGAGCAACGCTGTTTCACATGCGGCCCTGACATCCTCCCTGGTTGCCGTGAGCGGATCGCGCGAGCCAAAGGCGACGTTCATGAGGAATGTGTCATTGAACAAGACGCTCGACTGTTGGATCAATGCGACGTTCTCGCGGAGCCACTTATCGTCCAAGGTCCGAATAGACCTCCCGTCTATGAGGATATCCCCAGTGAGAGGCTCATAGAACCTGAGAAGTAGATTGGTGATGGTGCTCTTGCCCGATCCGCTTCTTCCGACCAAGAAGGTGAGACCAGGGTTGAAGGAGAACGAGGAGCGGTTGAGGACTATCCTCGTCGGATCTGGCATGTGTTAGTTAGTATTCTTGCTCAAAGGCGCTCGGGATAGGTTCGAAATTCCCATAGTGCATATCATGGGTTTATTCTACACTAGGTTGTCCTATAGTGGGCTTTTTTGTGGTAGACTGTCTGTCGTAAAGGAGGGTCGATTGAGGGAACGATAGTCATCTGCTTGATCGGCTCTTGCCGAAGCCAACAGTGCGAATTTAAGATGGACCAAGGTAGGGACTGCACTTCCAGCTGATGGGGGGAGGGGGTGCGGTCGAGCGATGTAAACAAAGCACGTAGACTATCCGTCCTCCCGGAGGACCGTACAGAGTATCGTTGGACGCCCCCGCCCCCTGCGTACCTGGGATAGAAGGAGACAAAAAGTAAAAGGAGAAGAATTCTACTTACTAGACGGATAGGCAAAGCTCACGTCGTGGAGTTCGATCCCCTTGGCACAGCTCTGTGGCCGGTGAGATACTTCCATCTTGGCCATGTTCCTAGCCTCTGTCTTGGCCCACACGATTTTCTGGAGCTGGTGACCGGCCGACATTCCCTTGGCCAAAACAAGCCACTGTGGTCCTACACCCTCTATCGCCTGAAAGGCCGTCAAGATGGAATAGAAGGTCGTCAGGGCTGTTCCTGGTGTGGCGATACGTTTGCTCACAAGGTATCCTGCAAACCAGAAGCCCACAACAAAGAGGTTGATGACCCACAGCTTAAGAAAGCCCATCTGCATGGAGTTCCTTAGCGCTTGCCGAATATAACACTGCGTAGATCCCTTCGCTGCTTGCAGATACTGCCAGACTTCGTTGTCCATGGCGTCGTAGATCTTCACGAGATCGATGGCTGTCACGGCAGCAATGATGATCTTGGACGCTTGAGCGAGCTCCCGCTTCTGCGAAGCAATAGCTGCCTCGAGTCCAAGACTGATGAAGTGCAGAGCAAGTACGGATACCGGTATGGTCGCCATAAGGACAAGAGTGAGTTGCCAGCTATTGTAGAGGGCTACGACAAGGCAGCCAATGGCAACGAAGGTGTCAGCGATGAGAAATCCCAAGACTTGTGAAGTTGCCATCTGGAGCTCTCGTATATGACTGCAGTTATGTCAGCGGACGGACGGACGATTCTGGAAACAAGTTAAATGGATCGATCCCTTACACCTGCATGCCGGACAGAGCACTGCTTAGACCCTCGTGGTGACCGTCAAACCAGGCCATTTCTCTGTCCAACAAGTGCTCAAAAACACTCTTTCTTGCCGTCTTGGCCACCAGTTCGCCGAAGACAATCCATAGTGCCAGGAGGGCCGAGTTGAAAGCCCACGAGGCCAGACCAAGGCCAGCCAACACGACACACCAGATCGTCAACCCGGCCATGGCTGTGCCCCCATCAATGCTGCCGGCGCCAACAGGGCTTACAATGTCCATGATTTTGCCGATGAGGACAGCGAAGACTGTTTTGACCGCAGCAACAAGCAGGGATGCGACGATGGCGAGACTGAGGAAGCCGGCTTGGTGGCGCTGGGTGAAAACGAAGAGGTGCTTCCATGTAGCGCCGCCGCCATCGGATTCCTGGGCATCGTCCGGCCTTTTGCCACGAGATATATCTGGCAAGACTTCAGATCTGGGAGGCGCGGCTGCTGCACCACCCTTCGGTAAGCGTCGAAGCCGGTACTCTCGCCGCGAGCTCATGCTGACTTGTATCGCCCGCGCGAGTGTTCGGTCAAAATCTACTACACCAACGCGTAGATATTTTCCGCGTTATTGAACGATCTGCAGTTGGTAAGACGCCATATCGCATAAGACAGACGTTTGGATGCGAACTTATGTTTGAATCGGCCGTGGACGTTCCCATATTAGCAACGTAGGACGCCAGGTTACATAGAATTGATTGAAATGAGAAACATCGCAGAATGAGACTATGGGGTAATATGCTAAGATCTGGCAATATTGAATGTTGAGAAGTACCATTGTGCGGTCAGCGGTAGGATTGTGTCCCAAGGGACAATACCAAAGATCAACAAGAGTTGCACGGATGCGGCGCCACCCGACTAGCAGGCCGTACTGCAGAACATCTTCCCACCGAAAGCTGCTCCCGCTTGCCTGTAGCAGCTCCTACCAACTCTCAGAAAGTTACATAATGGCCCGGTCTGCATTGGAAGCATTGATTGAACAGACGGGGCTCGCAAAAACGAGGGCTATGCCCCTTAGAAGCGGTCACCAGGGCCACCAGATGCCTTTGTGAGAGTTGACTATAAGTAAGTGGTGGTTTCCGTTTTAATCTGTGTACATACGCTTCTTAAAGCAGTATGTAGGCGGTCCCTTTATTTCCTATTTGAATACTTATAAACAGCTATTTGTAGGTAATATTAAAGCTACCTATATAGCTAGTAGTATAGCTTATGTACTACTGCATTTGACCTGTATGTACTAGGTGTGGGTGGGCTGGACGATGACTGCGCCTTTATTAAGCAGGTAAATGCTTATAGGGGCAGGTATGCTGAACCCCAATTTACTCGGCAACCATCCAACGACTCCTCCCCCCCCCCACCTCGCCCAAAGTCGAAGCTCTGAGCCTCTGCCGATCCCAAGCACCTGGATTCTGCCTGCAGTCCCGTCCACGCCCCAAAGCCAAGATTACTATCAGGAACATACCACGCCTGCAAACGCCTGCAAACGCCTTTCTTCAGCACACCGCGTGGAAAGCCCTCCAACAAGGGTAGAACGCTGTCTTGATACCTCTGCCTGGCATTCTTGGGTCTGCAGGCTGTAATTGTGCCCGACATTTCGTGCCGTCGCAGCCGACAAAGCCATGGCGTCACTTCTGCCTCTGCTTTATGACCTACTACCCATAATCATGCCGTCAGAAGTCCGGATTTCCCATCAAAAGGACCTGATACCTATTCCCGAGCAGGCCGAGGGGCCTCCGTATCACCAGACACAGCGTACCGTCGCTCAAGCCGATCCGAGGCCGCAGCACGCTCAGCGCCAGGCTGTACTGAGCACCACTGATGATGATGTAGCTGGCTTTCAAGTGGGGTCGGATCAGGGAAGGGTTTCCTGCGAGCCGATACAACTGCTTGATCGTGAAGAGAACTCGGCTGTTCAGCCCAAACCAGGGCCTTGCCATCCGAAGCCGATGGCACAGGCCAGCGGTCCAAGGGTATTCCGCAGAGACGCAATGGTGGGCGTCACCGACAGGATGTGTGCAACAGGTCAGTCCGCGCCCTGTATCTTCTGGCCGTTGTCAGCTTGACTGGCCAATTTCTTTTCCTGTGCGTGCTTGACCTCTTCTTTGGCTCTCCTTCTCGGCGTGTGCTTCGCATTCAAACTCGTAGTTGGGAATCTATAACAGAAGCTCTTGCAATAGTCCTGACAGTGGAGCCGAGATCTGCCTCCGCGGTGCATCACCACGGCGAGCAAGGTGAGCATGGACCTTGCCTCCGATCGTTTCCAGGCCTGCGACCCTAATTATTTACTTTATTTCTCTTAGACACTATAGTCTACGCCACCAGAGGTAACGGGGTCCTTCTCACTAGTCCTACTGTGGACCCTATCAGGGCCATCAGAGCAGATATCAAGGGCGAGGCACCCACTCGTGACGAAGAGCAGCCTCGGCGACACGAACTTTCCCCCGGCGATTTCGCCTTCATACCTCCGTGGACGGAGCATCAAGTCGTCAATGAGGCTGATGAGGGCGATATCGTCTGGGTTTTGGTTCAGAGTGGGGGTGAGCGAGTACAGGTCGACCTGACGGGCTGGGGTGGTGAAACGGTCCCGCGCCGGTCAGTTCGATGACGAGTAAGGTATATATATACAACCTCACAGTAACTGAAGGCTGCCCCTGGGGAGGCAGGTGGTTGGCCTATAGGAGGTCATCCTAAACGAGGCTATCCAGAAGGGCGGTATGGCCATAGTGGTTGCTCCTATAGAAGAATTTATCGTCGGCGGGTAATTGATTCGCCCCGTACGAGATGATCTATAAGAGGCTATATAGTGAGGGTTTGCCCTGCTTGGGATCCCCGCAAGTTGCAGGTTTATGATCTTCTACACCGTACCTGGCCAACCCGGGCAGCCGGGGGGGGGAGGAGGGGGAAATGAGCTACACAATAAGTGGAAATGAGAGTGCGTGCTTGGTGGCACTTATCCTGATGGGGTTGTGGTTCCCGGGCTAGCTGCTGTCCCCACGAGCGGGACAAAACCCCACTGCTGCTGCTGCACAGTATATCGCAGGCGGGGAAGGTTGCTCTCTCGCAGTACAAGTGCCGGCCAACAGACCCGGAAAGATGGGGTCGATGGAGGGAACTTGACTCGGAAAGTCGACCGTCATACTGGGGGCGTCAACCTCTGCGGGCTTGTGTATAAGATGGAGGCTTCAGCGCCTGCTGTTTTGTCCGAGGCGGCCTGCTCCTGTCCCCGACTGCCTTTCAAGCCGTGAAACACCACCGCAAACCAAGATGCGGCCGCCCGGTTTATACCACGCAGCCAGCGCGTGCGCCCTCTTGTGGCAAGGCATCGAGGCGACAGCGGCGTCATGCTCGATCGAGACCTTGCAGGCTGCCTTGCCTTCAGACGCCAGCGTTCTCGTGGCCCAGCACGTTGCTGGTGGTGGCTCTTTCGGCGAGGGTGCAGCAGACATTCCATATCCCACGAACCCCACCAACCTGCCTGAGACCTGTGCTGTCATCGTCAATGTGACAACCTCCGAGTCGTCGAGTTTCCGCTTCAGCGTGTTCTTGCCCACCGAGTGGAACGGGCGCTTCCTGCAGGTTGGCAACGGCGGCTTTGCTGGCGGCATCAACTTTCTAGACATGGGCGCCGGCGTACGTTACGGCTTCGCCGTGGCCTCCACCGACACTGGGCATAACTCGAGTACTTCGGACCTGACCTGGGCACTGCGCCAGCCCGAGAAGCGGTTGGACTTCGGCTACCGTGCCATCCACGGTTCTGTGGTGCTCGGGAAAGCCCTGACGGAGGCATTCTACGGCCGGGGGATATTGTTTTCGTACTACTCTGGTGCTTCGACTGGAGGTAGGCAGGGGCTACGAGAAGCGCAGTACGATCCCGAGTCCTTCGACGGGCTGCTGATCGGAGCACCTGCGTGGTGGACCAGCCATCTTCAGCCTTGGACAACCAAACTGGGCTCTTGCAACCTGCCCACCGACGCGGCCGCACACATACCGCCCTCACTCTTCAAGGCGATCGGCGCTGAGGCCATCCGGCAGTGCGACTCCCTGGACGGGGTGCAGGACGGTATCATCAGCTCGCCAGAGCTATGTGAGTTCGACACGGACGCCCTGCTGTGCGGTTCCGCCCCCGCGAACGCCTCGGCGTGTCTGACAGGGGCTCAGCTAGCCACCCTGAACAGCATCTACTCGGACTACCATTCAGAGGGACGGTTTGCATTCCCGGGCTTGGAGGTCGGCTCCGAGGCGCAATGGAATGTATTGCTCGGGGGGTCCTCGCCCAACCCGCTGGGGGACGGTTATATGCAGTCCTTCTTGCTGGACGACCCGAGCTGGACATGGAGGCAGTATGACGACGCCATCATCTGGCAGTCGGACGCTGAAGACCCGGGCAACTGCACAGCCGACCACTACGAGGCCATGGGGGCGGTGATGGAGATGGGCAGCAAGATCGTCATGTTCCATGGCATGTCGGACGCGTTGATCTCGACAAGATCCTCCAACGTGCTGTACGGCCGCGTGGCAGAGGCCCTGGGAGGATACGACCAGCTGCAGAGCTGGTTCCGGTATTTTGTAGTGCCGGGGCTGCAGCACGTCACGGGGACGTCAAACGACGCTCCGTGGTATTTCGCTGGACCAAACAGCGCAGCACGCCTAGGCACCGATATCTTCTCCACACCAGGCTTTTCAGACCCGGAGCATGACGCACTCATGGCCTTGATGAGGTGGGTCGAGGAGGGTGTCGCGGTAGACCAGATCATTGCAACCACATGGCAGAACTCGACGGACCCGGCCTCGGGCGTCTTGAGGCAGAGGCCGTTGTGCCCCTTTCCCAAAAAGGCTGCCTATGATGGAAAAGGAGACGTGGACGACGCAGCTAGCTGGAGCTGCTCGGGGTGAGGGCATACGCTGCTTGTAGAGAGGAGCCCATGGGAGTGAATACACGTGTTGGATATGATTATCGATAATATAACACACACGAATTGAAAACTGTGTGCCCTATTTTCTCCTCTGGTGGAAATCCACCATCGGAGGCGTCGGGCAACTCATGTGTTGGCTCTCAAATTCCCCCCCCGCCCCCCTCCCCCCTCCCTGGAAAAGGGGGGGGGCTGACCAACCTGACTGTATCATATCGCAAGGCGGAAGGCGGCCACACGACTCTGAGGCACCTCGACAAGGTCCGAAAGGGTCGACGCAGCAAAGCTGAAGCTTACGGGTTTCAAGGTAAAGCTTCCTCTGCCCCAGGTTGCTGGTTAGGTCAGCTTTTATAATTAGAGATTTCCTTTTTCGGACGTGAGACCATCAGCTTACGATATTGCCGTGGAGCAACGTTTGGCTTCCTTCAAGACTGAGTTACATGTTTGTTCCAGTCTCGATATACATCGACGCCCGTCGTTTTACCCCTGCTCAAGGTAGACCAGGCATCCGTGTTTAAATAGCCATT
Source organism: Diaporthe sp. PMI_573 (assembly GCA_021399435.1). Classification (NCBI taxonomy): domain Eukaryota; kingdom Fungi; phylum Ascomycota; class Sordariomycetes; order Diaporthales; family Diaporthaceae; genus Diaporthe; species Diaporthe sp. PMI_573. The sequence continues at coordinate 165,601 of JAJTUP010000100.1, forward strand.
CGTTTTCTCTAGAGGAGAGCAGAGCCACGACCTGTCTTGTCATTTCCGACCTCACCAAAGTCTTTTACCAGTATTTACGCGCCCACAAACGCCAGGGAAGATGTCATCCACTTGGCAAGAAAGCCTGATGGGCTGCTGCAGCCCCTTCGGCCTCTGTTGCGAGGGTTTTTGGTGCCCCTGTATTGTCCTGGGCCGCACGACACACCGCCTCAAGCACAACGGAGACATGCAAAAGTACAACTGCTGCAATGCTGACTGTGGTGTCCTCTGTGCCCTGCACGCATTCGGTGGCTGGGGCTGGGTGTAGGTCTCCCATCACCGTGAGCCCGAACAACGCTCACATGTTCGTATAGGTTGCAGTGCATCCGGCGTGGTGAGATTCGCGAGAAGTATCACATGGAGAAAAACTGTTGTGGTGACTGCATGGTCTCGCTGTGCTGTCATTGTTGCGCCGTAGTCCGTAAGTAGGATTTCCCTTCCTTTGGTACATGTAGCGAGTGACTGACGCGTAGTAGAGCAGGAGAAGGAGGTCAAGGCTCGGACTTCAGGCGTGGTGAGCAGCAAACACCTTTTTGATACGTATGCGATTGAATTGACTGACAACTCCTGCAGGACACGGCAGGGTATCAACAGCAGGCGGGCATGAGGGTATAGGGCTCGGCGGCAAGGCCTCCTCCACTACAGAATAATAGCATGAACTCCCACGGTATGGTCTCCAATAGGAAAACCGACCATAGGCCACTTTGAGGGTGTGAGATATGGAAAGCTGGAGGCAATGCTCTGAGGGAGATTTCCCTGTTGGGGTTTATCCAATAGCAGGTTTTCTTACGGCAGTTTCTGCTAGGTGCTCTATAACTCCGAGGGCAGTTAGACTACCTAATGTATACACGTTGGGGAGGCAGGATACCTTCCTATTAGGATACTCTTCTATGGGATACCCTCCTATGTTATACCCTCCTATGTGATACCCTCCTATGGGATACCCTCCTATGGGATACCCTCCTATGTAGTACCCTCTTATGGGCATGCCCATAAAACAGTCTGCTATGTTATACCCTCCTGTGGGGTATAGAGATAAACAGGTAGATAACTAGGTATCTAGGTAGTGATCAAGCCACAGGGAGCTCTATAGTAGCGTGTTGCGACTTTTGAAGACCTGCCGCTGACTCAGCCAGGCGGGCTGGTCCCGTGAGTCCGCGACGAACCTCGCGCCAAACCGGGAATCAAGTGACCCCCCAACGACGCGTCCATCTGCTGCAGGACACTTGCCACAGATCCACCCACCTACGCCATGAAAGCGAACATGCTCGTGCTCGCCTTCAGACGAAGCCCCTGCCCCAAATGGACCAACATCGCCCTTCGCCCAGTACGACGGATGCGGTGACGTCCCTGCCCCAGCCCGGTGACAACGAGGCCCGGGACAGTCCGGCCCCGCAGCAACCTGCCTCCCAGCATGCCTCCTTGAAATATTCCCTCCTTGGGCCGTCATTGACAAAGGCCGGCCAGGACTCCGTCGACCAGAGGAAGGTGGGCATAACATGTCTTGAGGCGCTCTCGTGCCTGAAAGCTGCAGCTGTGACTGACGCGCCTCCTGCGGCCGCCTCCGTTGGCAGGTCTCTGAGATCATATACAGCGCCTCCAAGGGCTCCAAATATTTCAATCGCGAAGAGGAAAGAGACAGGATCCTTACGGTGAAGATCGATCGAATCCTCGACAAGAAGCACCGCCTCGAGAAGCTTGACTTGTCGCGCGAGCTGCGCAAGGCCGACACTCTCATTGCTGGGCTCGAGCTTTCCCGCGACCTCACCCAGAACATGGTCCATCTTGACTGCGACGCCTTCTATGCCGCTGTCGAACAGCTCGATCGGCCCGAATTGAAAGACCTGCCATTCGCCGTCGGCGGTGGCGTTCTCACGACATGCAACTATGTTGCAAGGCAATTCGGATGTCGCTCGGGCATGGCCGGTTTCGTAGCAAAGAGGCTGTGCCCTGATCTTATCTGCCTCCCACTCAACTTCGACAAGTATACCGCCAAGGCGAACGAGGTGCGTGAGGTCATCGCCGAATACGACCCGCGTTTCGAGAGCGCGAGCATCGATGAGGCCTACCTGAACATCACAGAATACTGCCGGGACCACAACATGTCCCCCGAAGATGCCGTGGCCCAGCTGCGGCGGCAGGTGCATTTGAAGACGGGCATCACGGTTTCTGCAGGGATCGCTGCCAACGCGAAGCTTGCCAAGATCTGTTCCAACATGAACAAACCTAATGGGCAGTTCGTGCTTCCCAACGACCGTGTCGCCATCATGGCATTTATGCGGGATTTGCCCTGTCGCAAAGTAAACGGGATCGGCAGAGTGTGGGAACGAGAACTCAAGGCTATCGGATTACAGACATGTGGCGATATATACGGCCAGAGACAATTCCTCAGCCCGCTGTTCGGAGAAAAGGCCTTCGAGTTCCTCATACACTGCCACTTGGGGCTCGGTCGCACAGACATCCAGCCTGCAGAGGAGTACGAGCGGAAATCTGTCGGGACAGAAAGCACATTCCACGACATGTCTGATCCGAAGCAGCTGAGGGAAAAGCTTCGCTGGACCGCACAGGAGCTGGAGAAGGAGTAAGCAAGTTCCACACAGTCTTGGCCGTTTCAGGCACACACCCGCTCCCTTTCACGAGAGTCTACACCAGTGGGATAAAGTCTCATGGGACAATCTGACTGTACCCGTGGCTTTTGTTTTAAAGCTACTTGCCAAGCCGTACGGTTCAAGACAAGGCTCTATGGAAAATGGTGTCCCGCTTATCTCTGCTTCTCCTCTGGGCTTTGTTCTGGAAGATCCGATCGCTAACTCTGAATGGTACAGTATGCGAAGGGCGGAGTGCAAGGGAAGAACGTTGGTTTTGAAAATCAAACTGCACACGTATGAGGTCTATACCAGGCAAACTGTACTCCCGAGAGCCATGAATCTCTCGGAAGACCTGTTCAACCATGCTGTACCCATACTTGCTAAACTGGAACAGGATATGGTAGGCATGAAGATCAGGCTAATGGGACTGCGCTGTACTCACCTTGTTAGCACCAAGAGGCCAGACACAACGGTATTCTTTGGGCTCAAGCCTAGGAGCGGAGCAACAAACGACGAGCCTGGCAAGGTGTTGCGGACAACCCCTCAGGTCGATGATGACCATGTGAGGGGCATGGTGCCCGATGAGTTATCTGTACAGGATGACTACGATGCGGTCACTGCGGACGGCGGCAACCGGAGTCCTCGTCGAAGGCATGGCAAGGAGATCCTGCCCAACCCGGCCCCGGCCAACAATCCCCATCAAACGCCAGACGACTGGTGGGAATGTCCAATTTGCAGTCGACCACAGCCCGCTGATGAGAGACAATTCAATACTCACATCGACGCATGCCTATCGCGGCAGGCAATCCGAGATGCTGTTCAACAAGAGCAGCAAGCACCTTGGAGCCGGAGTCTGACACCGGAGCCAAAGTGGCCGAGAACGGGCCCAGAAAAAAAAAGGAGCCGGCAAGGGGCGGATCAGGATCCCAAGCAAAAGAGGCTGTGTTTCGGATAAGGGAACCGCTGACGAGGGATACTTTCTACGATGGGCGGGAGCCGTTATCACGCCGGCACTGTTTGTTTTCTGGAGTTGCGCCGTGTTCGCATTCTACCTACCTTGGTAGGCATCTATGCTGTGGCCGCGTAGCGGGCACCCGAGCACAGCTCGTACTACCTGGGTATTCACCATAGTCTAGGAGGCACCACAAATGTGTACGTATATATTGATGCTGCTATCAAGATGCTTTGGGCCCAGACCGTGCGATGTAATACATCATGACATGGTTTTGTGCAGGGTGATGCTCCGTGCGTGACGAAAGGCAGTGTCGTCAAGGGGATGGCCCTCCACTGCCACCTGACCGAATCGAAGACCCGGAATCCATCGCACACGAGGTGTCCCTACACTTGTCCCGCGCGAGAACGTGCTACCGTGTGATGCACTCGTATGCCGCACAGGTCCTGATGCTACCATCGATGTTGTCATCTAGTGTCGTACAGTGTGAAGAGAAGAGCATGAGACTTCCGAGTTGGAGACGGCGGGGTGCAGGCCCAGGCACACTCGGGTATATAGCCGGTGGACGGCCCATCCCGTGTGTGTTCAGCTGGATCAGTCCGGACACCCCGGCTACCTCAAGATTTCCCTTATCCAGGTCATAGCCAGCAGCACACCACGGCCATGGTCAGACGAGTTCTCGTGTTCGGTGCCACGGGCAACCAAGGTATAGTTTCATCTCTGACAACCAAGGGTTCGATGCTGACAATACGCTTCTTGCGCAGGTGGTGCCGTGGCCAAACTGCTCCTTCAGCACCCAAGAGACTATCTCGTGCGAGCCGTCACTCGCGATCCGAGTTCGCACGCAGCAAGAACCCTTGCAGCGCAGGGTGCCGAGGTCGTAAAGGCTGACCTGACCAACCCATCCAGCCTCCCGCCAGCGTTTGAAGGATGCTGGGGTGTCTTTGGTGTCACCAACTTCTATGACTCAAAGATCAAAGATGACCCCAGCAGTGAGGAGCAGCAGGGCAAGAACCTGGTGGATGCGGCTGCTGCTGCGGGAACAGTCGAGTGTCTTCTCTGGTCGACCTTGCCGAGCTCCAAGCAGATATCGGCCGGCCGTTTTGTAAGTCAGATCTACGAGGGCAAGCACCACGTCGACGACTACATCCGACAGCAAAAATCCCCAGCCTGTTTCCTCTACACGGGAAACTTCTATGAAAGTGAGTACAGCTTCTTGCCGGCCTTCAAGGTGGCCAAGTGGCTTAATTACTCTCTCACAGACATGATTTTGAGGTCGCATATGCGTTACGACCCCGCCATCTCGGACACTGTAGAGTTTCAGCAGCCCATTGTCGAAGCGGACACACAACTTGCTATGCTCTTCGTAGAGAAGGACCTGTCGGCCATCGCAAAGGCGGTGTTCGACCAGTGGGACTCCAAGAAAGACGAGCTGACTCACGTAAGCCTCAACTCTTCTCCTTTTACGGATCCCCGTCTCTCATGTTTTGGCTCCATAGCAGGTGACCAACACGTACTAGACATATCTGTACTGCTGTAATGCAAGAGTCTCCCCGAACGAGATCATAGCTTGTGTCAAGAGGGTTACCGGGAAGCCTACAATCTACAAGAGGCTGGAATCAACAGGGTGGAAAGACAGAGATGTCATGTTCCAACTGTACAATGAATGTGGCATGTATAACGGTACGGAAATCCCGGACCGGACTGTCCTGGCCCTCGGGGTGGACCTACACGGAGTCGAGGACTTTGTGCGGAGTCGGCTACTTCCTCACCTAGGGCTGGCCGCTATGGAGGATTAATCGATGCGCATGACATGTCACCACCAGACCTATTAGTGCCGAAGGAGAAAAAAAGACTCGTAAGGGTCTCAAGAAGAAAACATTCAATCGTATGTCTCAAAACCTAATTTGACTTGGGCCTTTGGTGAGATCTGAGTAGGGAGTGGACTACGAAACTGCTAAAGCTGTAGTCTACCGCGGTCTGTCTCCCAACCAATTCACGGGCCTGTCTCAGCAGGATCGAGCTTCGCGATCTTGGCTGGCTTGCGAGGCCCCAAGGCTGACCCCTCGACGCCTTCCTCTCGCTTGTCTTCCCAGGGAGAGGCAGCCCTGTCTCGCACACCGTTGGGCAGAGCACCGCCTGTGGCTGTGCCTCGGCGATGCTCAACACGCTTGCTCAGGATTTCGTACTCGGGTGTCTTGACCTTTCCGCCCCTGAGGGTCCTGGGCCGAGGGCTGATCCCATCCCTCACGAAGCCACACTTTTGGTAGAATTCGACAGCCCTTTTGTTGCAGGTGAAGACGGTCAACATAACCTTGTCGACCACGTCGATGTTGTAAGCCACCGTCTCCAGCAAGCCCATCAACAGCTTCGCCAGACCGGTGCCGCGGAGCTCGGGCTCGAGATGGATCTCGTAGCAGTAGATGACGGGCTGCCCCTCCTCGATGGTGGGCATCAGGCTGGTGAAGCCCCGGAGGACGGAGCGTGCATCCTTGACCAGGATGTAGCGTAGATCCGGATGCCGCATCTCCTCCCTCTTGGCGGAGGGATCCCACCCGCGCGAAGAGCCCTCATAGTCTCTCTGGCTTGTCGCTCGGACGAGTGAGAAGCAGGCATCGAGCTCAGGGTTGGTCATGGTCCTGCGAGGCTGGCAGAGGCAGAGGCTGTAGGTACTGCCTGTGCTTGGGTCGTCCCAGGTTGGGCTCCATGGTGCCCTTGGCGCATAGGGGCTGTTCCAAGAATTCAACTCATCAGGTACTGAACTTCATGGGTCGGACGTTTGGAGGTTGTCTAACATGAGAAGGAAGTCCTGGATGAAGTGGTCGTCTGTCTTGCGGTTGGCCGCCTGGAGGGCTTGTTCCATCTGCTCGAGGCGCCTACGTCGTTTCATCCCGTGCTAGAGTCGACGGCGGAAGAAGGTGGCAAAGAGACCGAACAGGGCAGGGACGGCAGGAGTAATGCTGGATGGTGGATGGACTTGCCCATTGTGTTGTCGGCCGTGAGTCGCGGACTGTCCAGCAGCGACGTGGGTAAGAAAACGCGCTGGGTGAGGAGGCCGGCGCGTCAAGGGCGGACCGACCCCTGTCCGAGTGCCGCGGTCGCTCCAGAGCACGTACTGACCAAGTGCTAACAGTACATGGGTAGTAGGTGGGTACCTGAGGTACCTAGGAACTTAGGTAGCCTGGTAGGTAGGCAGGTAAGTTTCCACCGCTGTAGACCACGGCAGAGGCACGGCCTGCCACAGCACAGCAGCGGGACTACTGTGGTCGAAGACTTCCACTCCGTAGGCGGGACATGTACCACGCACAGAAAAACCCCCGATCGGTTCTGGCTCAATGAGGGCATTCAGGCTGTTTCCGCAGCGCCAGCTCCGCTGCTATGCCCACCGTCCTGGTCGCGCACGCCCTCCGAGGCTGGGCCAGACAGTCAGCCTTGATCATGTACGTACGGGCGCTCCCCATCACGCAGGCCGGAACAAAGACGCTGATGCACTGTGCCTTGTGCCTGCAGTTCCTCCAACGCTCCCGTGTCCTGGCCCTCTACCGGACCGTTTTGCGTGGCACCCGCAGGATAACTGATCACAAGGCCCGCGACGAGACGAGGCTCTTCGCAAGGCAAGAGATCGAGAGGCACCGCCACGTCCAAGACCTGGTCTGCCAGCCCCTTGTCCCCTCGTCACCGCCCGCAAGACAGCCTCTTTCCCACGGGATTCTTACTGACAAGGCCACAATCACAGCAGCACATCCGGTACCTGCTGTCCACGGGCAAGACGCAGTGGGAGGGCTTGGAACGCTTCATTGACGGTATGTGACCGCCTTCGCGAGGCATCGGCCCGGCGCAGCCTTCTGTATATACTACGTACGTGTGTGTTTCGAATCGATGGCTGTCAGTCCTGCCCTCCACTCCAGGTGCCATGATAATCGAGTATGGTGTATGTGCATGCTCCTTGACTGCCCACCCAACTGTCCCTGCCACTCAAACTCACTGCCTGGTCCCACCAATGACATCTCATCTCAATTGCACTGGGCCCCGGAACCCCGTCCACGTGTGGCCGCAACCGTGGCCCGCACACAGATCTCGACCCTGCCTGTCTGCCCGCCTCCTTGCCCGGGCCGCAAGGCCATGTGTTTAGACGCCAAATCCATCCCGCAATCACCTATGCCCCTTGACGTTGTTTGTGCCTGGGATTCGCGCTGCATATGACATATCGGTACCCATTTCCTCTCTTGCCCTTTTTCCGTCGTACGATCTGTGAAGACCCAGTCAGCCATCACATCGCCCGGTCGCATCATGCTCCAAGACAGCGCCTCTGCGGCCTGGAAGCGTACCTTGCAATGCTCGCAGCGCTTCTTGATTGAACTGTGCACTTTCATCCCACGGGTCTGCTGTTGAAGCGCAGTGATAGCCAAGGGTCTGGCAACGGGCCTTGTCACAACGGAGAGGGCGTATGTTGGCGCCATGCTCGAGGAAATGGAGCGGCCCTGACGAACACCTGCGTGTAGTCGAAGGGGGGCCGGGGTGGCGATGGTCGGGCGCGATGCGGACGAGGATAGGTAAAGGTCGCGCAGGCTGCTGGCGAGCCGTGATATGGAGGAAGAGGCGCGCATACACCGCGAGATGGAAACGTTGCTGGCCATCTTGAAGCTCAGGACTGTTGGCAAGGCCCAGCGTCGCGATGTTAGAGAGCACCTGTGTCCAGCGGGATCGAGACGGAACCTCCGCGTTCTGGGGTGGAAATCTGCCAGTGCCTGCCACCCGCCTTTGGGGTGGAGCTCACAGGGTTAGGGGTGTCCCAGAGTCCCGTCCCCTTCCGGGCTTAGTGTGCTATCCCGCAACTGCTCGCACAGTGGACAATCCTCAAAATTTGGGAACAGCTTGTTTGCAGTTGACCGAAGGGCCAATATCTGCGGCGACGAGGTGAAAGCCCAGCGAGATTTCCGCAGCGGCGTCTGTGCCCCTTGGGATCACTTTCGCAGCCCACAATGTGCGGTGAGTAGTGAGAGGGGGGCAACGGGCACCCCATCCGGTGCTGGGTTCGGCGGGCCCCACCGAAATTGTTCGGCGCAGGCGCCGAAGTCCACGGCCCTGCGCGGCTGCGTTCTTGTGGCATCGATGCACGCATACATTCATACAGGGGACATAAAAAGATAGTCAGTCTCTCTTTCAGACATCTCGACGTCCAAGAATCACGGACGCACACGAAAAGAAAAAGAAAAATACTCCAGACATGGAACAAGTGCCGACTACAATGTGCGCCGTGGTGGCGCCGAAGCGGTGCAGGCCGGACGGGTCCTTATTCAAATGCACGCAGCAGCGATCCAGACAGGCGACTGCCAGTTTGCCAGCGGCAGCGCCGGGATGTTTTACGTCCATTCGGCCAGTAGCCACACCCGTCTTCGTATACAAGCATATGCCTTTGAACATGTATGAACAGCATAACGGCAGAACAACCAATGGCCGAGTCTGGCAGGGTACCTGCCACTCATGAGGCCGAGGAAGGGTGTCATTGCTGCCATCCTGGCGATCCCACCGTCGCAGGAGCTGAGGGCGTCGATGGGGCGCGAGTTCGTGCCGCTGTGGGTGTGCTGGATGCTTGTTCTGGCACTTGGAGAGGGCCGGGGAGGCGATTGCGACGGGGCAGGTCAGAGCAGTCACGACAGTAGTGCCTGTGGACGGCATGGATGCGGTCAAGAAAGGGTGCTAGGAGGTGCGAACGCTGAAGGGCGGGTCCCGTCCGCGAACCCCTGCCGACGCGCCCAAACCTGCCCTGACTGCCTTTGGGACCTTGGTCGCGCTAGCTAAATTGAAATCGCGCCAGCCCTTCCAATTGCCCACTGCCCACTCCCGCACGGTCGCGTCGCCCCAGCCCCAGGCCCGCCAGCCAGCCCACCACCTGTGCTTCGAGCTGGGAATAGTTGCACCTCTCCTGCCCACCTACCCCTTCCTGCGCACACGTACATGAGCAAGGCAGGGGCCCTCCCGCGTGACAGTGTCGCCTGCTCCAAACAATCGATTGGCCTCCTTCGCCATATGCCCCGTGCCAACGAGGGATTGAGTGACCATACCGCGACCACGACCCGACCCAGACCGCGACCACGACCCAATCAAGCCCAGTCACAGCCAAACAAACCTGTCACGATGCTGCTCAAACGCAAGCGGTCGGATGATGAGCTCTCGTCCTTCAGCAGCTCGTCCCCGCTCAAGTCCGCCACCGCCGGCGACGTCGCCACCCTGGACATGGACGTCGACATGGACATGAACCCGGACACGGACACGCATGTCGACACGGGCATCGACAGCCCCCTCTCCGCCATGACCATCCGCTCCCCAGGCCGCTCATGCACGCCCTCCCACCTGCCCAGCCGGACCCTCAAGCGCCTGCGCAACGGACGCCCCTCGGACCACGAGGTTCACCGTAAGTCAGGCGACGGCGCCGTCTCTCCTCCACAGGGCCCATTCCTGTCGTGGGGTATGTTCCCAGACTCACTCTTGCGTCGTGTTCGGGCGTCTACAGAGAACACCTTGCAAATGCTGTACCGCGCCCAGCAACGGCCCCAGCAACGGCCCCAGCAGCCCCAGCATGTCTTCTCACCCCCGCCCGCCGCCAGCTCCTCTTTCGCGCCATCTCCTGTCCCCTCTGTCCAGCCGCACTCACCTGCGGCACCCGCTCCCGCGCAGAGCCAGCGTTCATTGCACAGCTTCTGGAACATCCCTTCCAGCCACCAGTCCTCGCCGGGTCCGGCCCTGTCCTCTGCTCTGGGCCCCCCTGTCGACGCAATCGTTGACCAACCCACCACCTGTGACGACTGCGGCGTTGAGCTGGGGGGTGAAGATGCAGCAGTCGATGATGGGTACGGTTTTGAGACATACATCAGTTCCTGCAGCCTGTGTTGCAAGGCTGTGTGCTTTTCGTGCTCCGTCAGTAACCTGGGTGAGCAGCGACGGTGTCTGGTCTGCGCTGGCAAGGAAGACAGACAAAAGAGGTGGGTCAACACCACTGGCTGGGCCCCGGAGCCTATGGCGGTTTATTAGTCAGGCGCAGATGCGTCCTATGGAGGCGATCGTGGTGGTCAGTCATGGAGGAGCACGGCGTTCATTTGGGAAAGAGAGTTCAAAATCAGTCAGGGGAACAAGTGCGGCGCTACGGAATCTGCTTTGGCTTGCGGCCATACTGGCCCTGTATTATATTGAGGACCACGGTAGCTTGCAAATGACACGTCTTGCTATTGACTTGGACAAATTTCACTCGGCGCTACACGTGTCGGTCTATCTTGCGAGCTTGTGCCGTCCTGGTTGTTGCCTTGAGGATCAACTCCTCCAAACACAATGAGGTAACATGAGCACTTGGTCGCCGCAGTGCCACAGACTAATGCTGCCTCATATGGCAAGGGTCTCTGGATGCTGGATGGCTTATAGAAACTATGGCATCGACCTTTGGGCCCTAGTGAAACGTTGTAGGCATGTTGCGCCTGCCACAGCTTCTCGATCACGGTGCTCCATTCTCGTAGAATATAGCATGTGGACATGAGACTACTTACCTATAGGTGGGCTGGTGGGCTAGAAGTGCAGGGGTACTAATACGGTACGTACCCACACTGCGGTACGCGCCGGGGGTCTGGATAGCTTGATGTTGAGTGCCAGGGCTACCTACGGCTTGGCCCCCGGTACCCCGGGCCCCGGGAGGTGCTCGCGGGGTACCAGACAGCTCACAGGCACACCACCGCCTTTGAAGGTCCATATCCCTCTTCACTCACCCCGTTGAGAATCCTAGAGCACCGCCTGTCACTCTCCAGGCAGGCAGGCAGGCAGGCAGGCAGGCAGGCACCCACATACTCACTCACACCCACAGCAATAGAGGCAGAGAGAGAGAGAGGGACGGGAGCACACTCCAGCACATAACTTCAGCATGCCTCAACGTGGAACCCGCGAGGCTACCCATGCCGGCAGCTGGTACGAAGGCAGACCTGAGGCATTGTCACGCCAACTTGATGGTTTCCTCGAAAAGGTGCCCACGGCGATAGGCGGCAAGCAGCTACCCATCCCCAGGTCCAGGATCATCATAGCCCCGTAAGTCCCCCCCTTGCCTTTCCTGCCTTCGTGCCCCCTTCCACCGCTCTCGAAGCTGATTGTATCCGTCTAGACATGCAGGCTACTCTTACTCTGGCCCCTGTGCCGCCTGGGCGTACAAGTCCCTCGATCTATCCGCTGCCAAGCGTGTCTTCGTCCTGGGGCCTTCCCACACCTATTACCTGAAGGGGTGTGCACTAAGCACCTTCGCAAGCTACGAGACGCCCTTCGGCAAGCTGAAGGTGGACGTCCAGACGGTCGAGGCGTTGCGAGAGACGGGCAAATTCAGCGACATCCCTGCGTCGAGCGACGAGGATGAGCACAGCCTGGAGATGCACTTGCCCTACATATGGAAGAGGCTGGAGCAGACGCATGGCGATTGCGGTCCGGAGGAGTATCCACCTATCGTGCCTATCCTGGTCGGCGACAACAACGGTGCCAAGGAGAAGGAGTTCGGCCAGTTGCTGGCCAGGTACCTCGAGGACCCGGGCAATGCATTCGTGGTGTCTTCGGACTTCTGCCACTGGGGATCACGCTTCTCGTACACGGCCTACGTCCCGTCCGCGGACAAGCTGGATCAGTTGAGGGTTCTTTCGAGGAGAGCAGCGGATACGGAGACGCCCATCCACGAAGGTATCAAGGTACTGGATGAGCTGGCCATGGAAGCGGTTGCTTCGGGGGAACATGACAAGTTCGTCGAAAATCTCAAGGTTACTAAGAACACAGTATGCGGGCGTCACCCTATCGGCGTGACGATGGCAGCTATGGAAGCTGTTGGCGCGGGGCCTTTCCAGTTCCTGCGATACGAGAGGAGCAGTCTGGTGGAGAGGCTCGACGATTCGAGTGTCAGTTACGCATCATTCTACGCCATCGCATGAGAGAAGGCTAGCAGCAGACCATGCTGCCATCTAGTGGGTGTCCTTGGTGGTCTCCTGAGACGTTGCCACACCGATGAGACCGGCGCTCCGCAAGATAGGTGTCCACGGGTGGATGCATGTTCAAGGAATAGCAACCAACTGCTATCGAATGAAGCGAGTATCTGGACGCCCTCTCTCGATTATTCTCTATGCCTTCTGTGGAAGCAAGACACATTTTGAAAACACTCTTCTTGACGCCTTGTATCTGAGTGACAAGTTCCGTCCGCGGAACGCGTGTAGAGGCTCTTGAGCAAGGGTACTTCAAGAATGGGTTTGAAATAAGTGCAGAGCATACCGCTGGGCGTAGATTGGGATCGTATTGAACCCACACGGATGTCTTTGCTCGCTTCCGAGTGCCTGTTCCCGTTCAACTTGTCCACGCCAAACAGGCAAACTCGTGTTGCTGCTGACACCTCATCTGCTGCCGATGGCATCCCATTTTTGCAGGATATCTGTGAAGGATGAAGAATAACATGGTATATCTCCTTCTCATCGACGTAGCATGTGACTGACCATTCACTCTGCTTGAGTGGCCACGGAGTTTGGCTACAACATTGATACCTCGAGCCGGGTGTGCATACGATTTGTATTAACGCGGACCCGCGAAAAGCGCAATTCAAAATCCAGGAGCCAAGACATATGCGGGCGGATGTCGACTCCTGGCCGAGGCCTCAACGTATTCCTAGTGAGGATCGAGGCAGACTTTCAAGGCTTTTGGTCACTACTCTGCTGCAGGAACTCTGGTTGTATTTAGCTCTGCTAGGAAAGTTCGGTTAAGAACCAGGTGAGCGACAGCTGAGCGTTGTAGCAGGGCGTGTTACACAGCTAAGCCGGGACGAGTCACCCGGGTTACACCGGCTTTACCGCAGCGATTGCCAGCGCGCTCTCCCAGGCGACATTTTGGAAAAACCCAGCGAACCCAGAGCGCGAGACAGCATGACGAGGTGCGGCGGAGACGAGTATCTCCATCCCATCGGAGTTGACCTGTGTGTGGTGACCAAGGGGTGCATAGGCTGGTGCCATCGGACGAAGGATGGACGATGTGCTATCGGATACAAGCTTTGGTAGATCGGGGACAGACGAGCGGAGGATGGAAGTACGCGGCCACGCCGAGCGGGCCTCGAACTCTTGGGGGAGACTGATTAGATGAGCAAAAGAAGCCATGGGTGGCTCTGGTGACGGCTAGCGGTCCATGACTTCGAGTAGTGCGGCGGTCAGGTCTGCAAGGGAGTGCTATGCGGGCCGGCGGAGGGCCGGCCTTCCAGAGTGGTGGCAGGTGATAGAGCCAGGAGGCGACGGGTTCTGGGACGGGACGGGGCGGGCTGGGATCAGGTGCGTATTGTATATGCGTACAGCCCGGTGCAGGATGACTGGCTGGGCAGACGGGTCATGGTGTTGCGCGGGAGTGATTCGACCGTGTCTCAGGGCGACTTGCAACAGGACGGGGGACCGGGACCGAGACCAGGAACTGACTGGGCCAGGGGCCACCGGGAAGGCGGAGGCGGAGGCGGAGGCGGTTGTGGTGCGGTGCGGTGGACCAAGACAGAGAGGCCAATGCCGCGTGCAGCCAGGCGCAATGTGGGATGGTGGCTGCTTCATCCCAAGTCGTGGTAATGCCTCGACAAGGTTAGTGGCGACCAAGGGTGACAGGCAGAGCCATGTTGGGCTGAGGCTGAGCGCATTGGACGTTGGTTGCCAGTCGAGTTGCCTCGCCAGCCTGCTGTGCCAGCCGTGCCTCGCTGGCAGTAAAGCGTCTGACAGTAGGTAAATTTGGGGCCCGCAAATCATGACCTGCTTGTCAGCTTGTCTGGAACACTGCACAGAAAAGGTAGAGAGAGGGTGGGGCCATTGGGTGGCACGGTGGTAGCAGCGGGAGTGGATGTGCCGTGGTGTGGTTCATCTTTCGGCCAAACAAGTCTGGCGCCGATCGACATGATGAAACTGGCGCCGTGGACGGCCCTGGTCCCTGCCACCTGCCTCACCAGAGTCACCACCTCGCCCGGCTCGCTGCTTTGTCGGGGGCACGCACCGGATGCATTGAGCTGCAACGCCACTAGCAACCACTCATAGCCACCCGCCGCGGCAGTGATGGGACAGACATGCAGACTGCACCCGTCAGGCAGGCGGTGCGAGGGAAAGGGGACGGCCAAGGACCCAGATCTTAAGTGGTTATCTGCTCAGCTCGTATTGGTGGGTTGGGATGGGTGACCGGAGGTGGTAGTAATACCTAGGTAATAATCTGATGGAGATTGCAATGGAACTCGCCATTTGGATTTGTGCCTGTGCCCGTGCCTGTGCCCGTGCCTGTGCCTGTGCCTGTGCCTGTGCCCAAAGAGACAGGCTGGCAGGCGGGCGACAGTGCCCTCCCCTCACCACGCCAGACCTCATACAGCCCGTATGAGTGCCTAGAGATGCCTCATTAGGTATCGGATACACAGCGTGTTGGGCGAGTGACATGCGCACCTGCAACCTAGGTAGGTATGGTGGTATGCTGGCACTCTACCTAGGTACTCTACACTAGCACACTAGAATCGAGAGGTGCGAGTTTGGGTTTGTTCCAAGCCTGTCGCAGCCAATCTCGCAGGCCCCAGACCCTGGCAGCCAGTCCCAGATTTGCCCACCGGGGGCCCAGACTGCCACACTGCGAGTCCCTGTCCTCCCGCCTCTTCTCTTCAGCTTGCCTCTGCCGTCGCCCAACTCGCACCCCACCCACCTGCATTCGACCTACCAAAGCATCGACTTTCCTTTTTCCCCTACACGCTCCCCTTTTCCCTTTCAGCCCCGTCGTTTTATCCTCCGTTTCCTATCCATTACTTTACTTTACTTTACTTTACTTTACTCTATCTTGCCTTACACTACCTTGGGCCTCACTTTGGACGACGCAGCAGGGCACACAAGACAGCAACACCACGGGGCACGCACGACATTGCCCAATTCCCTAGTCTCTGTTCTGCTCGTGTCTTCGGCATCGATCCTGACGACCTCGACGCACCGCACCCGCGCATCACAGCCACCGGACTACATCCGCGTCTCCTTCTCGTCCCCGGCACCGACGACCTCGCTACCGCTTGTCGCCGATCGCCAGCTCTCTACGCCCATCAAGCGTCACTCCGCCGCCTCACCAATTCAATTCCATCCATCATGAGTGTATGTGCGGTTCCCTCTCATCGTGACTCTCCCGTGCATTTCCTCAACCGCCCTTCGACTCCATCCCCACTATCATCCTCCTTAACGACCTGCACGACTCCTCGACACTCCTTGATCAGCCCGACTTGCTAACCTCGCGTTTCTCACAGTACGGGTGAGCCTTCCACCCCCCCTCCCCTCCCGCCGGTCAGGGGCTCTCATGGCCATTTGGCCGATGACCACCAAGCACCGGCAATCCAATTGGCCGATACTGCTTGCTGCTCTCGTTTTGTTCACGACCAACGCTGACCGCAGTCCAGATACGGTGGAAGGGCGAACCCTTACGCCCAACAAGATTCTCCAGCCGGCCAGTATAGCTCGCCACCTCAGCCTAGCTTCGGTCAGCCTCCACGCCCTGGCGGCGGAGGCTACAATCAGTACGACAATGGTGCTTACGACGGGGCATATGGTGAGTGCTACCCGGGCGGGCCACTCTCAAGAGGAGAGAGCTAGGGCCGAAGCATAATCGCTGCGTGCATGGACCGTCTGACAAACACCAGGCAACAACGTGGAAATGGCCCCCCTCTCGCAGAACGGGGCAAGCTTTGCTGCCAGCGACCCCAATGCCATCCTGAACGAGTGCCGTGAAATTGGGCAGGGCATCGACGGGATCGACACCAATCTCAACCAATTGCGCATGCTCCAAGATCGATCGCTCAACGAGACCGACTCGAGCAGCTCAGGAACGAGCCGCGAGCTTGACGGCCTCTCTGCCGACACCATGTCCATGTACCGGGAGCTCACCGAACGCGTCCGCAAGATGAAGTCTATGCCAGACGCCAAGACCCCCAAAAACGCCCCCCAGGTCGGTCGCATCGATCGTCGCCTGAAGAATGCCATCCAGCAGTACCAGGAGGTCGAGGCTGCTTTCCGGAAGAAGATGCAGTCTCAGATGGAGCGGCAATACCGCATCGTCCGACCAGAAGCCGACGACAACGAGGTCCGGGCCGCCGTGGAGGACATGTCTGCCGGCGGCCAGCAGGTGTTCCAGCAGGCCATGATGCAGAGCAACCGACAGGGTCAGGCCAGGGCTGTCTTGAATGCGGTGCAGGATCGTCACAGGGCACTGCAGAAGATCGAGCAGGATATGATCGAGCTGGCCCAGCTCTTCCAGGACATGGACACCCTGATCGTCCAGCAAGAAGCGGCCGTTGTGCAGATCGAACAAAAGGGCGAAGAGGTTGTAGAGAATCTCGACAAGGGTAACCAGGAGATCGAGGTCGCCGTCGACACGGCAAGGAAGACGCGCAGGAAGAAGTGGTACTGTGTCGGTATCAGCGGTAAGCAAGCGTGCCCGGCTCTCCCCGTATTCTCAAGGCCCCCATCGCTGACAGCTCCTCCAAGTCCTAATTGTTGTCGTAATCGTGATCATCGTGGTCGTCTATATGGCGGTCACCGGCAAATTCAACAACAGCAGCAACAACAACAACAACAACAACAACAACAACGGCAACGCCAATGCCAAGCGCAGCGCAGTTGAATTCGATGGCGAGAGACCTGTCACCACCATCTACGCACAGTCTAAGATTGTCAACATCGGGCAAGACTACGATGCGACCGCGGCTCCCCTGGAGAAATTCTCTGGCGTGACAAGTGCCAAGAGCCTCGCTGGGCGGATAGCGATGCCAGACAACTCGGGGCCTGGCCGGGTCGATCGCCGGTCAGACATGACGCTTCCGGTACAAATGATGGACAGCACCGACTACAAGCGTGCCGCTTACAACGAGGTCGACTAATCCAACCGGGCGGCCCTGATGGGGACCCGCGACCAAGGCCAAGACGCGAGTGGTATTACCGTTTTCGTAATGATTTCCGGAGAAGCGAGCAGGCAGTGCTCACGGGGCTCAGGGGAGTAACAGTGGTCGCAGAAATAGAATCGGGCTACCACTGCGAGGACCACAAAGCCTGTGAGCACATGGGCCCTCATGGTGTGCGCGAGGACCATTTCAGCATTACGAGAACACGGTTTGATGCCATATGGCTTGAAGCTGGCAAAAGAACCTCGGGAATGCATTTTTGTTGGCACTCAAAACAGAGTTGTTATATACCAAAGTCGGTCGCTTGAATTACTGCTGGGGCAAGCTGCACTTGTTAGATGATACACCCTTGGGGTGGCAAGGGAGATGCTGTGGGGCCTGGACTTGACCTTTTCGCATTACAATACTGGCGTTTAATTGACCCTTTTCTCTTATACATAACTACCTCTATGGGGATGAACTCGAGTAGCATCAACCATGTTTGTGGCACAGGACGTAATATTTCGGAATGGTTGGGCCGTCGTCCTCTGCCTGTGGAGGTTAAACCCTGATAACACGACCGCCCCCGGCCGCTGCGACGCAACTTTCTCGCGTCATGTTGTCCCCTCTACCTGCACAGCTCCTGACAGGCCTCACGTGGCCCTTATAAACGCCATGGCAGCGGGCGTGTTCCCATCGCCGCCTTTCGTGCCAAGCTCATCACTGAAGACGGCTGACACATTCGTAGAGTGCCCGTAAGCGCACTCACAATATCAGGTGACACCCGACCAATGCGAGTTGGCAGCCCTGTAGGAGAATGATACGAGTCCTTTCAACCGCCTGGCCGCTGATCTGGCGGCTCGGGCCAAACCCGATGGTAGTCCAAGAGTTCAGTCATGTGCGCCAGCGCCAGTAGGCAGCTCGTCGTCAGCGACACGAGCTCCTGGGGCGCTCCGCTGCCTCTCGAACCCGGCGTCCACCACCTTCCGCAGGATGTTCATCCTCTTGTCGAACTCGTTGGTGATGGCTCCGTAGTCCTCCCTAGCCTTGTCCTGGGCGGCCACTGAAGGCGAGGAGGCCGACAGGCGGAGATCTCGCTCCTCGAGGGAAGGCCTCCTCGCACGTGTGCCGGGTACTTGTGATGGTGTGGACGTGGATGAGATAGCATTGTCGCCGACACCTTCGATGCGGAGAACCAGCCGTTGGCCGGCACCGGTCTCGTCATCCAGGGTGATGGCGTTGCTGCTGCTCTCCTCCGTCATGGGGCTGGTTTTGGCGGTTACGACAGCCCAGTTGGGGGACAGAGATGACACCCAAGCCACGTCATAGCCCGGGTTCGACGCAGCGGGGTGGCTGTTGTCGGCGGGCTTCGGCACGAGGTCCAGTACTATGGCACGCTCGTTTGGGTGCGCTGCTGGCGGCGAAGCCCTACTGGCAGATGCGTCCGGGGAGGCGTGGTGGCCGTGCCGAGCGAGGGCTTCGGTGAGAATTTCAGGGTCATCGTCGGAGAAGACATAGTGTACTTGCGGGTGATGTGTCGCGTGGGTCGTGCTGTCGGTGACGAGGGTGAAGAGGGGTTGGAATGGAGGCTGAAGCTGCAGCGTTTCCTCGCGGACGGGCGGTAACTGTTGGGCTTGTCCCCCGGCAGGGCCGTGATGCTCGGAAACAGGACCCTGAGAGGGGTGAAGTTGGTCGGGAAACGGATCGGGGCCGGCCATGGTGGCCCAGTGTCGAGGTCGAGGTCGATCCGATGCGGCACGGCGATGGTGTCGGTAGGGTAACGGGGGTGTGGAGGCAGCTGGGTTCGTTGATGAAGTGGCACGGAGGGAAGGCGGCTGAAGCAGTGGGTGCCCTGGGTGTTTGCATGTTGGACCCGTGTCGAAAGGTGAGGAAAACGCATCAACAACAAGACGGGACAGGACGGCTCTCAAGGAGCCGATGCCTGCGGGCTGTGTGTCAGCGGGAGGTGGAAAAGCAGGGTGGTGTGAGCGAAGCTGCCTCAGCCGGCTTGTATTCAGCACACGGGCATGTTGGATCTAGGACCCTCAATCTACGACTACCTCCAGTGGGTATGTACACTACACGTAGCGGTCCGCAGTGGCCCACCACTGAGTAGGAGGTTGGGGCTCGACGACGTCACAGTCCCTGTAGTGTACATAGCTTTTGGAGAGGGTGTGTGGGCTGAGGTGGATTTGGGGTTTCGGGGGGCTCTCCACAGGGGGTGGGGGGGTGATAAGCCGCACCCGCCCGGGTATCAGCAAATGTTGCATATACACTTCTCGGGCATGTGACAGGCGGCGGCATGTGGACTGGACTGTATTCTTCTGCTTTCCAACGCTTGCTCTGGTTCAGCCTCTGTATATACCACTTTGCAAGGGGCTGCCGGCCACGAGATGGTGGTAGTGTTTGTCAAGGCATCTCCCAGCAGATCCACGCGGCTCCTCTGTCTATCGCTGAGCCCGTTGTCGGCGGGCGACCCGGGGCCAAGGCGAGAATGGCGACGGTGGACCAAATGAGTGACCTGCCTAAGGCCCTGGGGTTCCCCGACTCGCTCCAGGCTCTTTCATCTCGAACCCTGGGGGTATTGGGTCAGCGAGGCCGACGAGGGCGGGGTGTTTGTATCGCAGTGCCTTGGGTAAGGTAAGGCGAGGCGGGGGCAACATACTCTGGCGGCACATTGGGCACTGCCCCCTGGCTGATTCCTGCCTGATCCACTGGGAAATGCAGTGTTTGTGAAAGTTGTGGCCACACTTGCCAGATACTGCCGAGGTCTTTAGCATGCTGTCCGGAGGGGGCGGCGGTGGTGGAGGCAGGCAGGCTGACAGAGTTCACAGTCATCCCCAGGAAATCGACACGATGGACAGGAACCATCAAAATGGATCTGACAGATCCCACAGACATCGTCTTCTGGGATGTCCCAGCGCCATGTTGCCACGGCTGCCCACTTCTTGATTTTGACCTTCATGTTTTTGGTGATGTTGTTCTCATGCGGAGGCTGGTGAGTGCCTGCCAGGACAGCAGGTGGTCATAGGAAGCAGAAAAGGGAAGTGAGTAGTGTGGACGGGGCAGAGTACAACTCAGTGCCTGGATGGTCTCTTGATTGTTGACATGGAGGCGGGTGCATACTACGCATACTACGCATACTACACGGTACACAGTCGCGAGGTGGCCCGAGCTCCCAGGTGAGGTGAGTTAAGGTCTGCCTGCTGCTGCTGCCGCCGCCGCTGCTGCTGCTAGCTGGTAGGGAGGTAGATCGGAGGGGCGGGCGGGAGAGGAGGAGGAAGAAAAGAGGGGGTGTGACTACAATACAGCATCAAGGTTCCAGCTTATAAGCTCCTCCTACCAACCACGCAACCACAATCGCCCGCCAACCCCGCTCCTCGCTTCCTTTCCCCCTTCGTCCTTGTGATGATATGAAGGCTGTCTATCAGGTCCTCAGCCCCGTCTGCCCTGTCCTGCAAGTTCCACAAAAACATCTCTAGCAAGCCGGCCACATGGCACCAAGTGCCTCGTAGGTGTTGTGGTAGCATCCGCATCCTCCTCCGCAAGCGCAAGCGCAAACGCAAGCGCGAACACAAACGCAAAACACAAAAGGGAAGCACCGGGTCGGGTCGCCTTGAACTTGGAGGTGGCTGCCGGTTGCCGGTGGAGACAACAGCGGGCAGGGCGGCTTCCCTTTTCTTTCCTTCCTTTATTCCTCCTCCTCTCCTCTGAAGCTTGCCGACCAACCAATCCATTCCCCCAAGACTTGGTACGGCCGGCACCTGGGTACGGCGCGTCAAATCACGCCATCAACCCGGATCTTCCTCCCTACTCGTTGTCGCCTCCGCGTTCCGCCCTCGAGCCCGAACTCATCCCTGCCTCGACATCACACTCAGCCTCAGTCAGCCTCGGCCTCGGCCTCGATCCTGGCAAATATTTCCTCACCTCGCCTGGTCCGGCGAGACACACCTCGGTCCTCCCCGTCGTGCATTTGCCACCTTGCGAACCAGAAATGGCCACCATCGCCATCCTGCGGCCCTTGTCCAGAGCTGCCGCCCGATGGCCCTTGCGACCGTCCGCGCCCGCCAGGATTGCCGCAGCTCTCAGTTCCCGCCGCTCCCTATCCTCCTACCTCGTGACCCCCGCCGAGCTCAGCGAGGCCCTCAAGAAGAACCCTCCCTCCCCGATCAGTACCGACCCACGCATCATACCCCTCTGCGCAGCATGGTTCATGCCAAACGACCCCGACCACCGCACCGGTATCCAGGCCTTCCGCCAGCAGCGCATCCCAAAGGCCCGCTTCTTTGATCTCGACAAGGTCATCGACAAGCACTCCGAGTATCCCCACATGCTGCCCGCACCCAAGACTTTCGCCGCAGCGATGAGCGAGCTGGGCATCCGCCGCGAGGATACCGTAGTCGTCTACGACACCAAGGAGCTGGGTATATTTAGCGCCCCAAGGGTCGGCTGGACCCTCAAGGTCTTTGGCCACCCCAAGGTGCACCTCCTCAACAACTTCCGTCTCTGGGTCGAAGAGGGCCTCCCCACCGAAGGCGGTGAGCTGTACAACGTCGAGTGCCACCCGTATCCCATCCCCGAGCTCGACTCGGGCAAGGTTGCCAGCTATGAGGACGTTAGGGAGGTGGCTCTTGACTACAACAAGGAGGGTGCAGAGGGCGTGCAGATCATCGACGCCAGAAGCAGCGGGCGCTGGACGGGGAAGGACCCCGAGCCAAGGCCCGGTCTGTCGTCCGGACACATCCCCGGCTCGGTCAATATCCCCTTCAACGAGGTCCTCGACCCCAAGACCAGGGCATTCCTGCCGAGCGAGGAGCTACAGCACCTGTTCGAGGCCAAGGGTGTTGATCCGGCCAAGCCCATCATCTCTAGTTGCGGGACGGGTGTCACCGCCGTCATAATCGAGACGGCCCTGGACGAGGCTGGCTACGGGAGCCCCGAAACCCGCAAGGTCTACGACGGCAGCTGGACGTGAGTAGAGTCCTGCCGCGATGTCTTAATCAAGCCATGCTAACAAGCTCACCAGGGAATGGGCTCAGCGAGTCCGCGCATCTGATTCATTAATACGTAAAGAATAGCCCTGCACATAGCTTATCCGTACATTGTAATTGAGAGATTCAAACCTGTTCACATGGTCTTGGGCGTTGAACAAACACTTGCCTTTTAGGAGGTTGGCTTGTACATGCATTACTCATTGATTTGTACTTTTACCCTGTCTGTAGTTGTTGAGAAGAGGGTGTTGTGTAGCTGTTCATTTGAACGATTATCAATGCAATGGATACTCCTGTCTGATTCAGACTAAATGTGCATTAGTGTCAGGATCAGGGGCTTCCCCATGCTGCGACCTTGGTACCGGGCCGTCTTCCCCCACCTCTCCTGCCACTGACTCTTGCTTGATGGCTTCACGAAGGACTCACAGGAAATCTCGCGGTGGCTGTCGAGAATGCAAGCGTCGTCATATCAAGGTATGTCCGTCCGTCTCTCATGGCCGGGTCAGCCACTGGTGGAAGCCAGGGCATTGTGTGGGCGAGGGCTCCGTGGCGGTGCTAACCTGGCGCCTCAGTGCGACGAAGCGAGGCCCGTGTGCGCGGCATGTTCTGTGAAGAAGCTCTCCTGTGTTTACGCGTTGGGCCCGGCCTCGTTGCCCGGCCAGGCGGACCAGTCCAGGCACGTCGGCACAGTCGGACGTGATGATGCGTCCGGCGCCGCCTCCGGGTCGGCCTCGGCCTGTGCGTCTCGATCACGCTCGCCATTGCCGACGGGCTCAGCGTCACTCACCCCCTCGCCACACCTGCTGGGGATGGGGATGGGGCTGGGACAGGCGCAGCGGCGCACCACTTCCCCGTCGCCGCCATCATCGATGCTCAGCGTGCCGCCGGCGGACATGGCGCAGCTGGAGCTCTTTCACCACGTGTGCAGTCGGCAGCTTCCGCTTCCCCTGCCCAGAAACGACGGCAAGATTCTCTCGGCTGTTCTGGAGGCTGCCTTCTCCTCGCCCTGCCTCATGAACGCACTCCTGGCCGTGTCGGCCCTGCACCTGTCGCACATCCGCCCCGCACAGCGTTCCTACTACCATCACCAGGCCGTGCACTTCCACACGCATGCACTGAGCATATTTAACCAGCAGCGGCCCCGGGTCACCCCCGAGAACTGCGTGAACCTGATCCTCTTCGGCCAGCTCACAAGTCTCCACGTGCTCTACGAGACCACGCTGGATTACGACGAGGACAAGTCCGAGGTTGAGCCCCTCGACCGCTTTCTGGAATACATCAAGGTCTACCGGGGCGTCGTGACGATCGCCAAGGAGGCGTGGCAGGCTCTCCTCCAGTCTAAGCTGAGGAGCATCTTCACTGCCAGCGCCGGCATTGCAGATTACAGGTCGACCGGGGGCTCGCAGACGTCCGAGCTGCGATCCGTTATTTCCATCAGTCGGGCCTTGGACCGGGAGCAGAAGCAGCTCTGTCTCGAGGCCATCGACAGGCTGCAGTGGATTTTCAGTCCCTCGGGCCCGGACTCCCGCAAGAGCCATAGCCCTGGAGGGGGAGAAGCCGGCGAGATGCACAGCTTGGGACTGGTGCACGCATGGCCATGTCTCGCTCACGGGGCGGTTCTGGACTTGTGGTGCAACAAAACCCCCGAGGCACTATTGATGCTGGCGTACTACGGCGTTCTCATGCATCAACACAGCCATTTCTGGACATATGCGAACGTAGGCCAGACACTGGTACAAACCATTGCGCGGTATCTTGGCCCTGATTGGCAGCACTTTATGGTCTGGCCGCTTGCCCAGGTGGGTCAAGATCAAGACAGGTGACGGAGTCTTAGATTCGAAAGGGGCCACCGAGCTGAGCCGAGCTGTCTTGGAACGAAGAAGGCGCCCAGGTGACAGCCTAGGTATGCCCAGTGTGCACTGCCCACACGCCATCCTACAATACCTCGGGCAGGGTCAAGTTTCAACGTTTTATCCAAAGTCCGGCATGTTTGTACACACGTAGCCTGTGTCGCCATACACTTAAATTAGCACCTATATTTGTGTGAAATGGTAGCTTGTAAATAAAGGAATGTGTTAATATAAGTGTTTAGTTATAGTTGGATATAACAATAATTACTTACTATATCTACCTTATATCTTATCTGATTATATAGTCTTTTACTATTACTAATATAGCTAGGATAATGCTCATAATTAAAAGATTATTTTCTTCATAGAACTATATGTTTACTTTATAGGCACTAAAATCCAATTAATTATCAATAAAAGTATATATCTATTAATATCTATTAATATCTATACCATTGACCCACCACTCCTATTTCCTCCTACTAACCCCGCCATTTCAAGCAGAGCTCTGTCTGCCTCAATATCGCCTGTGCCAAGATTAATCCGCCTCCTAGCCTCAGCCTCTCGGGCTTCAAATGCCCATCGGTCAGCCTGTGCTTTAGCCTCCTCATCACCTCCGCAGCCCCAAACTTCAAGACTCTCAATCTCAAATCGATCCTGGAAGTCAAACTTGCGAGAAACACTGCTCTGGAATGCACCGCCCCGTGAGGAATTATCATGTGTGAACACGCCAAACTCAAAGCTCGAATCGAGCAGCAGGGCCACTGAGCCGAGGCGGGTGATACTCTGTCTCTGATACGAGGACGAGGACGTGGGCAGTGGATTACCGACCGCAATGCCGGTATTGGTCGCACTCATGCCCGGCTTTGTGAACGAGACGTAGTCTCTGTTCAGAGTGCTGGCGGGGAACACATCGTGAATGGGCTCGAGCTGGAACAAGAGTGTGTCCGAGTCGCCAAAGCATTCTTTGTGGGAATGACGCCATGGCTGAGATACATACAGGCCGTAGGTGAGTCTGCTTGACTGGGATCCA
This sequence comes from Diaporthe sp. PMI_573, assembly GCA_021399435.1. Classification (NCBI taxonomy): domain Eukaryota; kingdom Fungi; phylum Ascomycota; class Sordariomycetes; order Diaporthales; family Diaporthaceae; genus Diaporthe; species Diaporthe sp. PMI_573. The sequence goes on from JAJTUP010000100.1 coordinate 190,960, forward strand.
TCCGGGAAACGCTTAGGCGGAAGCGAAGCGGCAAACCGCTCTTCGCTTCCACCGGACGAGTCTGCAATCCTCACGCCTCGCACGAGTAGGATCGTCGGCGCTCGCCAATTAAACACCTTGGATTCAAAGGAGCCCATGGAGAACCCATCATTCTCGCCCGAGTACAGCATCCGGAGCCGACGAAACAGAGAAGAGCCCGGGATGAAGAAGGAGAGCTGGGAAAGGGTGGTCGAGTTCATGATGGATGCCTTATCCGGGAGCAATGGGGCAACGATTCGTGGGGAAAGGTTCCCTCCCTGGTCGCAATGCCCCCTCTGCATCCCTAATTCGAAGTTCTTGGAGAAGACAAAGCGCCCGAAGAGTGCGTTGAAGCCCTGGAATAAAAATGGGAGCGCAACCGGCAGCACGGTATCGAATGCCCTAGACTTGATGCCTGGACATCTCTCGACGTTCAGGAACGCGGCAAGGACGCTTTCAGCTGCAGACCGCAGGCTTTCGAGCTCTTCCCCGGACGTGCGTTCTGCATACTGTGAGAGCTTTTCCTGGGGGTCCATGGGCGCCACGAGCAAGAGCAGCATAATTAGCTTCCGGAAGTTATCGGCCGGGATCATAGCCTCGTGAGTCGCTGGCGGGCCCGCGGCCTCGTATGCCTCTGCGCAGTCTAGTAGTTCGAGTGTGGATATCACCAAACCGTCATCCTCGTCAGGCTCGTCCTCGCCGGCCGCACCCATGCTCGACCCCGGGGAATTTGGCACGTGAGTAAAGCCATGCACGCCCGCATCCGGTCCGTCCTGCGTCTGCAGCGCCTCCCGGTCGTACACAGCCAAACTCTTGAAAAGAAGCTTCCTCCTGTCGGAAGAACCCTTTGATAGGAGCCTCTGATATCTTTCGGTGAGGATAATGACGGTGGTCACAAGGGCGTCAAGCCCCATGATTGCCGGGGCGTCCTGAAAGAACGGAAATGCGCCGATAAAGGTCACCATATTCCCAATCACAGGTGACACGTCAAGGACATCAGGGATTTCCAAAAACCTCACAATGGTTGACTCTGAGATGTAGTGATGTGGAGTCCCTCCTGGCTCTTGCTGGACGTCAGCGAGGCATTTGAAGTTGTCTTTCAGTGAGTAGAGCTCGATGGACGTGAGGCATTTGGTAGCGAACTTGCTAGCCTGTTTGCGAGCAATAGTCGTGAATTAGTTTGCTGCCCGACGGTGCAATGAGGCGGGAGGGGGGTGGTTGATGCATGACCGTACAAGCTCCCTTCTCAAGTCCTCGCGCGTCCTCGTCTCCGGACTGTCATTGTGGCCAGATATGACCTGTCCCATCTTGAAGCCCTAGGAATCAACGGGCCTCAGACCCGGAGTCTGTGTGGGGGAGTAGAGCGTGTTAAGTGAGTGCAATGCCGACAGATTCGTGAGTTCGCCCTCTAAAATGAGAATTGTTCTACATGAGTGAGCGTTGACATTATGTGAGAGTAGAAGGGAGCTGACGTGCACATAAGCCCGTCAGCTAGGTCTACCTGCCCTGGGATATGCCGGGGGTAAGCTGCCTACGTAATAACTGGTCATTGTGTTGGCACTGGTCTAGGGCCAAGGTCTTGGCAGACGCTGCCCGCTATAATAACATGTCAACAATTGACAGTAAAGTAGAAATAAGCTAAGATGGCCCTTATAAGTACAAGGTCATAAGCTGACTAGAATATAATATAAATATATATCAATAATTTCTCAATTAAAAAAATAAAAATAAAAGCAGAGTATTAACAAAAATATATCGACTATTTGTATTTGTTTAAGTTCCTCTATTTAGCTGGAAACCACAGTTAGTGTCCTAGAAGGACAAGACACAATTAAAAAAAAACAGTAATTTTTGCCATACAGGACTTTTCACAGTGACTTTGCAATCTGCTTCTGCAAACCTGTCTGTAGTCAGAAGCCGCCCGCCATTTTGCGCTAGAAGCCGTAGCGTTGGGCCGTGCCTAGTCTGTTCGTGCCGGTGTTGTTAACAAGCCGTCAGCCCGTTGAGGTTGAAGCTATCGCGGGCCGCGAGCTAGTCTGACGCCGTCAAGCACTATGTGAAAGTGCCATCGCCGTGTGACTCAGGCAAACACAAGTTGGCCAAAATGGGCAATGATAAAAGCAGCCATTGCCCCGATCTTGTGGGACACGCACAGGTTCTGGCTCTGCTCAAACACACCCATCACGACCTTATTTCACTGCATTGCAAGACTACACGAAAGCAATCATTCAGCCAAAGCCGAGACAACTGCCAGTCAAGCTTGAACCAGTATACACATCTGAGACCCAAGTAAGGCAACTATATTCTATTGTCTAAATATATAGACCTAACAGCTCTACAGCCACAGAAATAGACTTTAATTATAACGAGCAAGTCCGTGCCGATATAAGGACATTATTTATAAAAGCAAAGGAGCGTAACAATAAGAGACCTCGCATAACTAAATAGATTGATGTATTTATTACCACCTTAGAGAAGTTTAAGGACTATTTTAAACAAATAGACTAGCTTATTGCTCTTAAAACAATAATTAAAAACAACAAGTTAAAGAGAGGAAAGAGGGTAGCCGAGGATAGAAAGTGTTTTGTTAAACAGAAACGCTCGTGTAGGCACTGCACGTAGGGAGTTACCCTAGACTTCACATAGGGAGTTACCCTAGACTTGGCACTTTTTCGGCTAAGTGCCTATGTGGCGTACGCGGCGGCAGATAAGTTTGGTGGCCGTGAGTCGATTTTTTGGGCTATTGTAAGACCCTAACTTCAAACCTCTACATTCCCCTTATTTCTTACCCAAAAAGCATGTAACCTAGCTTATTAGATAGCCTGATTTCTAAAGTTTATCTGTATTTAGTTTGGTTACTGTCAGGGTTAGGGTTAGCTGGTTATTTAAAGCTAAAGATAGTAGGTCCGAGGGCCGAATTTTCCGGCCTCTCTATCTATGCACTAGAGCTAACCACAGCGTGCCCAGGGTTAAGACGATGTCGGAGGGACTGTGAGAAGGGCTGATAGAAGCCTACTTAAATTTAATACAAAGTTGTCCAAACCATTCTCAATCGTCCCAACAAGACCTTAGTGCACCCTACTACTACCTGACTTCTATTTAATCTACCAACCTTTAGAGATTATAAGCCCGGCTCTCAGCAATTGATGCTCTAAAGGTCCCCGAAACTTTATTAAATTAGGCCCTAAAAAGCCTACCTTTCTGTACGCTATAGTGCTCTTTAGAGGGCTAATTAGCAGACCAGCAAAAAGTCGAAAAAAACGCTGGTTTAGGCCTGTAAAGCCTAGAAACAACTGTAAAAAAGAAGCTATTTCTACTTTGCAGGTAATTTAAACCCACGACCCTTAGCGCATAGAGTACCTAGAACACTATTTCTTATAATTATAACTACTTTGCTAGCATTTTCTACAAGAAAGAGTTTTACTTTTAAGACTATAAGTTAGAGGGTTACATACTACCGAATATTTCTACAGAATAGGCACTACAGGAATATATAATTACACTATAAGGGACTATAAATCACACTTTCTAATAAATAGCTTTCCCTTAAATACCTATTTCTAGGTGTTTTTCTCTATTAGCCAGCTATCTAGCATGGCTTTTAAGACTTCTATAGAGGGGTCTACCCTTAATTCCCAGGGGTCTAAACCTCTTTTAGGCACTCTTTTAAAGCGTTTTAAGGTTTAGAATCAGCAGATATTATACCTAAATAGCCATTTAAATTTAGTATTAGAGCTATTAGCTTAATAAGTAACTACTAGCAGTATCCTTTAGGATATGCTAGGGGAATTAACTACTACTATTTAAAGCCTGTCGGTTCTAGTAGCCTAGGCGCCTTAGGCGCTATAGGTACCTTAGCCAGCACCCTAGGTATTCTAGCAAGCTTTCCCAGAGCCTATAGACACTAAAAGTCCTTCTATAGGGCCTATGGGCCCTAATTCTGGGCCTGTAGGCCCTGGAAGACAGCCAGAATCTACTAGATTTAGCCCTAATTTTAGTAGGGAGCTTTCTAAAAAGGTATACATCTTTCTAGAGACCTACTGCCTGAAAGGCCCTGAAAATTTCAACCAGTAGAAGCAAGTACTAGCTATTATACTACGGGCTATAAAATATAGCCAATTTTTAGACAACTTTTTTATAGCAGATAGTCTAAGCAATAGTAATTAGGCTATTTTCTTAATACTCTTAAGAGATAGCCTATCTTTAGACCCACAAGCTACTATTACTTGGATCTTAGGCTCTTTAGAAGCCTACAGGCTTTTAAAAGACCAGTATTCCCACTCTATAGGTTTATAGAGAGACTTACTATATAGGGAATTTTACTCCCTACAGTATACTTCTAGTACTAATCTAGCGGAATTTAATGCTAGGTTTAATAGCCTAGTTTCCAGACTATGGCTAGCTAGTGCCTAAATAGAGCCTACTAACCTAATAAATTAGTACCTTGGCTTCCTGGAAAGGGCTTTTCTACAGTAGGCAGAGCGGCTTAGAGGAACTATCTGTACGCTAAAAGCTACAGGCTAGCCTATAGATAGGCTAAATTTACAGTTCCTTATGGCGGATATACTGGAAGAGACTAGAAATCTATCTTTAGCATCTTATCAGGTTGCTAAAGGGGGTAATAAACCTTCTTCAGGCCCTAAAAAGCCTGAAAATCAGCAGAAGGACCCTAAAAAGGCTGAAGAAAATAAGCCTAATAAGGGATCCAGCGGCTCTAGTAGCAAGAAAAAATCTACTAAGCCGAAATCTATTAGTGGGGAGACCTCTAAAGAGTCTTCTAAAGATTCAGAGGACTATACCTGTACTGTAGGCTATTTAGCCTATAGTGATGAAGAATTAGCTTTTAATAAGAGCTATTCTCTAGGTGATGAGGCTAGTGATTTAGACAGCTTGTCTATAGCCTTAGAGAGCCCCTGTAAACATTGTTACAGGGGCCTATAGTTGGAAGGGCCTCCTAAAAAGGGCCCTAGGTCCCCTAAAAAGGGCCCTAAGCCTTCTAGGCCTTCTAGGCCTACTGCCCTACTATACGATATTGGTTCTACCGTATATATAGTAAATAACCGTTCTTTGTTCACTAATTTAGTGACTACTGGTGATTTTGGGTACCTATAGATAGGTGGAGGTAGAGTTTACCCCTTAGGTAGAGGCAACGCTGTATTTTAGGTAGATAGCCCTGAAAACCTAGCTAAGACTAAGTGTCTAATCCTAAAAGAGGTATTATTTGTGCCCTCTATGGATATAAGCATTTTTAGTGGTCTTCGACACTATAATGCAGGGGGTTATCTTTCGAGAAAAACCCTCTATAAGGCTAATCAGCAACCAATTATATACTTAGACCCTTCTAAAACGGGATTTTTTATCCCTTAAAAGGGGGTACAGGCCCTACAAGCCTATTCTACCTAAGCAAATAGTATATACTATGTCCCTAGTAGTAGTACGAAAGCTTTAGAGATAATGCTGCCCCCTTTTAATAGGGAGGTAGCTAGGGACTATAAAAAAATCCCTACCCCTAAAGAGCCTATTCTTATAGAAGAATTAGGCCCTTCCAGGTCCTCTATAGGCTCTACTGCCTCAGGTTCTAGGCTATAAAAGCCTAACCCTAAGATACAGGGTCTTCCGGTACGGGTCCCTTGCACGCCCCCTTCTATAGATCTTTCGCCCTCTCGGCTAGAAATGCCTATAGGAAATAGGGGGGGTAGGGCTATAGAGGACCTAGAAGATCTTCTTTTAGAGGGCCTCTTGCCTTCTAGAAAGGCCACTAGACAGCCTATTTAGGCTAAACCTTTTAAAGGGTCCCCTAAGCTACTCAAACTAGCTTATCTCTAGTATAAGAGATTAGGGTATATAAGCCTTTGTCTACTGAAGAAGACGGTAAAAATTGCCTAGGGGGTACCTAATTTTGATTCTATCTTAGAAGGGGACTTTCTTTACTTGCCTTGTAATAGGGCTAAAGCGGTCTGTAGGCTTAACTATAGGCCTATAGACGATCTAGAGGGTATATTAGATTCTTTAGAAGGGGACACCTTTTCTATTAAGCCTATGCCCTATAATAAGTGCCCTATTGGGCTACTAATAGTAGATAGAAAGTCTAGATTTCAGTAGCTTTTCCTGCTAAAAAGCCGAGATAGAGACCCTATTATGGATACTATTAAGGGCTTTTTTAGGTTCTTAAAAGCCTTATTTGGGCGGTACCCTAAGGGCTTCTATTTTAATGGTGGGAAGGAGATAAATGCTAGCCTATAGGCCTGGCTATAGTATAAAGGTATAGAGTTTTCAACTAGCAGCCCCTATATCTACGAGCAAAACGGTCTAATAAAACGCTCTATTAGAGTTATTCTAGACTGTTTAAAGGCTACTATGCTTGCTGTAGGCCTACTGCTATATCTATAGTGTTTTACTATACCTGCCGTTTTAGAGTTAATTAACTCTATTGCTTTTATAAATAGAGACCTTACAGCCTATTAAGAGCTTTACAATGGGCTAGAGCCTTCTAAAACCTATAAACCCCTTCTGAAGAAATATAGGGTTATAGGAGCTTGCTGTGAGGTTTTCCTACCTGAAGAAAAGCGTCTAAAGGGCTATAAACTAGCCCTGAGGACTAAAACAGGCTATTTGTTAGCAGTATTAGGGAATAATATATACTAAGTATATATCTCTAAAAGGCATACTGTTTTGAAAACCTCTATTGTAAAGATTTACGAGGATTTAAGCAGTATAGATACTAGTAGTGGTTTTGGGCTAGAAGGGGTAGTAGAGGGCTTCTCAGACCCTCTAGATAGGAATATAGACCCTATAACCGCTAAAGGGCCTCTCTTAGACCCTTTAAAACCTACTGGGCCTCTCTCAGGCCCTATAGTACCTGCCGGGCCTATTTTAGACCCCCTAGAAAAGCCTCTCTTAGGCTTACCTGCACTCTCTATAGAAGGGGACCCCCCAGAGGGTTCTGGGGAATTAGAGGATATAGGGCCTACTTTAGGCCCTATAAAGTCATCCCTAGAGGGTTTAGGTCCAACTCTACCTGAAGAAATAGACCTATTATACGCTAAATAGATTATCTTCTCTATTTTTAAGAAAATATACTAAAAGACATATAATATAACTAATACCCAAGCCCCCTAGACCTGGAAATAGGTACTAAAAAGCTCTAATAGGGCTAAATGGCTAAAGGTAATCTATAGTAAATTTAAGCAGATTATTCTGTAAAATACCTTCGAATTTTGGCTAGATAGTAAGCTTCTAAAAGGTTAAAAGCCTATTACTAGTTAACTAGTTCTAAGAGAGAAAAAGGATGAGAATAATCAAGTTTTTAAGTTTAAAGCTTAATTAGTAATTAAAGGGTTCTAATAAAGAGAAAGAGTAAATTATATAGATACTTTTACCTCTACCTCTACCCCTCCTACCTAGAGGGTACTACTAGCGCTAGCTGCTATTCTAGACTGAAAAATCAAGTAGATTGATTTTATAGGTACCTTCCTAAACGGTACACTAAAAGAATAGGTCTTTATAGTGCTTTTAGAGGGTTTTAAAGAATTTATAGCTTAAGCTAGTAGCCTTATCTAAAGGCTATTAGCTAAAGCTGGCTATAACCCCTCTATTTAGTAAATAATTTGGCTAAATAAAGCACTGTATGGCCTGAAGCAAGCCTCTAGAGAGTAGTAATAAATAGTTATTAACCTTCTAAAAAGCTTAGGCTTTAAGCCACTACTCTTAGACTCCGCCGTCTTCTATAGCAAAACGTCAGGCCTATTTATAGTAACCTATGTTGATAATTACCTAATTATAAGGCCTAGAATCTCGAAAATTTAGGCCTTAAAGAGACAAATATATAAGGTATATATTATAGAAGATAGGGGCCCTGCAAGCTTCTTTCTAGAGGTTCAAATTATTAGGGACCGCTTTAACCAAACCCTATAGCTCTCTTAGAGCCAGTATATAGAAGAAGCTATTAGAACCTTTAATTTAGAGGGTTCTAGGCCTATTTTAGTTCCTCTCCAACCAAATTTTGTTAATTTAGGCTCTATTAAAGGACCTATACTAGACCGAATTTAATATAAGCGTTTTCAGGCTATAGTAGGTACCGCTATATATTTAGTTACCTAAACTAGGCCTGATATAAGCTTTCCGGTCTAGTAGTTAGCTAGGGCTTTTCAAGCTTCTAAGCTTCAACACCTATCTGCTGCTTAGAACCTATTTAGGTACCTTAATAGCTACTGATAACTAGCTATCAGATATTCTACAAAGAGCCTAAAAAACTCTCTATAAAGCTCTCTTTTAGAGCCTATAGGCTATTCTAATAGCAACTATACTAGAGATAAGGCCTCCTTAAAGTCAACCTACAGATATGTATTTACCTTAAGTAGGGGGCCTATTTCTTAAAAATCAAAGCAAGAAAGCACTATAGCATTATCTACGCTAGAGGCTAAATTTATAGGGCTTATAGAGGCTACTAGGGAAATCCAGTAGCTTCATAGGATCTATACAAAGCTAAATAGGCCTATTCTAAGGCCTACCATTCTCTATAGAGATAATACAGGCACTATCTCTACTACTAAGAACCCCTCACATCACCAAAAGACTAAGCACACCCTTCTAAGATACCACTACCTACATGCTAAAGTTCAGAAGAGGACCCTCGAGGTTAAATACCTAGAGACCAGTAAAATAGTAGCAGACAGGCTTACAAAAGCCCTTCCAACACCTAAATTTCAGGTATTTCTAGGCCAGCTTGGCCTAGTAGAGTTAGTAGAGTAGAAGGGGGACTTTAGGGCCCTCTAGCCACTATTTCTTCAATAGTAGATAGATTTCTTTCAGAAGGGGTTTTCTTTCTATAGAGGGCTTTTCCTTTTTCTCTCACATTTCTATTCAAAGTAAGAATTAAATACTATAGGCCTATTTTAGGCCTATATCTTTAATAGAAGAAGTATTAAACGGAAATACTTGTATAGGTACTATATATAGGGAGTTACTCTAGACTTTATATAGGGAGTTACCCTAGACTTGGCACTTTTTCGGCTAAGTACCTATATAGCGTGTGCGGCGGCAGATAAGTTTAGTAGCCGTGAGTCGATTTTTTAGGCTATTATAAGACCCTAACTTTAAATCTCTACATTTTTCTTATTTCTTACCCAAAAAGCATATAACCTAGCTCATTAGATAGCCTGATTTCTAAAGTTTATCTGTATTTAGTTTGGTTACTATTAGGGTTAGGGTTAGCTAGTTATTTAAAGCCAAAGATAGTAGGTTCGAGGGCCGAATTTTCCAGCCTCCCTATCTATACACCAGAGCCAACCATAGTGTGCCCAGGGTTGAGACAATGTTGGAGGGACTGTGAGAAGGGCTGACAGAAGCCTACTTAAATTTAATATAAAGTTGTCTGAACCATTCTTAATTATCTTAACAAGACCTTAGTATACCCTACTACTACCTGACTCCTATTTAATCTACCAACCTTTAAAATATAAGTATATAGATATATAACTAAATTAAGTTAAGTCTTTTTAAAAATATATAAATTAGGCTATATTATATATTTTTAGACTTTATTTTCAGTTTTATTTATTTAATTTATTATTTAATCTATTTATTTAATTTATTTATTTAATCTATCTATCTAATCTATTTATATAATCTATTTATTATATAGACTTTCTAAGGCTTCTAGCCTATTTATCTATTATCTAGACTTTTTAAGGCTAGTAGCCTATCTATCTATTATCTTAACTTTTTAAGGCTACCGGCTTATTTATCTATTATCTAGACTTTTTAAGGCTTCTAGCTTATTTATCTATTATTTTAACTTTCTAAGGCTACCAGCCTATTTATCTATTATTTAGACTTTTTAAGGCTTCCGGCTTATTTATCTATTAATAAACTATTATTTAGACTTTTCACAGCTTCTAGCTTATCTATCTATTAATAAACTATTATTTAGACTTTCTATAGCTTTTAGCTTATCTATTTATTATTTAGACTTTCTATAGCTTTTAGCTTATCTATCTATTATTTAGACTTTCTATAGCTTCTAGCTTATTTATCTATTATTTAGACTTTCTAAAGCCTATAGTAAGTATTTATAGTAGCTTAAAATCAAATATAAATATAGAGGCTATTTTTTTTTCTTTTTTCTTTTCTCTCTATTATTTTATTATTAATTTAACATATCTTACCTACTACTCTACTACTTAAAATATACTTATATCTCTTACTCCTAACCCTTATTTATAATATCTTCCTATATTACCCATTATACTTTTGAAGGTTAGTAGATCAAATAAGAGTTAGGTAGCAGTAGGGTATACTAAGGTCTTGTTAAGACAATTGAAAATAGTTCGGATAACTTTACATTGAATTTAAGTAGGCTTCTGTTAGCCTTCCTTATAGTCTCTCTAATATCGTCTCAACCCTAGGCACGCTATGGTTAGCTCTGGTATGTAGATAGAGAGGCTGGAAAATTTGGCCCTTAGACTTACTATCTTTAGCTTTAAATAACTAGCTAACCCTAACCCTAACAGTAACCAAACTAAATATAGATAAACTTTAGAAATCAGGCTATCTAATAAGCTAGGTTATATACTTTTTAGGTAAGAAATAAAAAAAATATAGAGATTTAAAGTTAGGGTCTTACAATAGCCTAAAAAATCGACTCACGGCCACTAAACTTATCTACTGCCGCACACGCTATATAGGCACTTAGCTAAAAAAGTACCAAGTCTAGGGTAACTCCCTACATAAAGTCTAGAGTAACTCCCTACATATAGCACCTATACAAGCATTTCCGTTTAACACTTCTTCTATTAAAGATATAGGCCTAAAATAGGCCTATAGTATTTAATTCTTACTTTGAATAGAAATGTAAGAGAAAAAGAAAAAGCCCTCTATAGAAAGAAAACCCCTTCTGAAAGAAATCTATCTATTATTGAAGAAATAGTAGCTAGAGGGCCCTAAAGTCCCCCTTCTACTCTACTAACTCTACTAGGCCAAGCTAGCCTAGAAACACCTAAAATTTAGGTATTGGAAGGGCTTTTATAAGCCCGTCTACTACCATTTTACTAGTCTCTAGGTATTTAACCTCGAGGGTCCTCTTCTAAACTTTAGCATATAGGTAGTAATACCTTAGAAGGGTGTACTTAGTCTTTTAGTGATGTAAGGGGTTCTTAGTAATAGAGATAGCGCCTGTATTATCTTTATAAAGAATAGTAAGCCTTAGAATAGGCCTATTTAGCTCTATATAGATCCTATGAAGCTACTGGATTTCCCTAGTAGCCTCTATAAGCCTTATAAATTTAGCCTCTAGCATAGATAATACTATAGTGCTTTCTTGCTTTGATTTCTAAGAAATAGGCCCCTTACTTAAGGTAAATATATATCTATAGGTTGACTTTAAGGAGGCCTTATCTCTAGTATAGTCGCTATTAGAATAGCCTATAAGCTCTAAAAGAGAGCTCTATAGAGAGTTTTTTAGGCTCTTTATAAAATATCTGATAGCTAGTTATCGGTAGCTATTAAGGTACCTAAATAGGTTCTAAGTAGTAGATAGGTGTTGAAGCTTAGAAGCTTGAAAAGCCCTAGCTAACTACTGGACCGGAAAGCTTATATCAGGCCTAGTTTAGGTAACTAAATATATAGCAGTACCCACTATAGCCTGAAAACGCTTATATTAAATTCGGTCTAGTATAGGTCCTTTAATAGAGCCTAAATTAACAAAATTTAGCTGGAGAGGAACTAAAATAGGCCTAGAACCCTTTAAATTAAAGGTTCTAATAGCTTCTTCTATATACTGGCTCTAAGAGAGCTATAGGGTTTGGTTAAAGCAGTCCCTAATAATTTAAACCTCTAGAAAGAAGCTTATAGGGCCCCTATCTTCTATAGTATATACCTTATATATTTGTCTCTTTAAGGCCTAAATTTTCGAGATTCCAGGCCCTATAATTAGGCAATCATCAACGTAGGTTACTATAAATAAGCCTGATGTTTTATTGTAGAAGACGGCGGAGTCTAAGAGTAGTGGCTTAAAGCCTAAGCTTTTTAAAAGGTTAATAACTATTTGTTACTACTCTCTAGAGGCCTACTTCAGGCCATACAGTGCTTTATTTAGCCAAATTATTTACTAAATAGAGGGGTTATAGCCAGCTTTAGCTAATAGCCTTTAGATAAGGCTACTAGCTTAAGCTATAAATTCTTTAAAACCCTCTAAAAGCACTATAAAGACCTATTCTTTTAGTGTACCGTTTAGGAAGGTACCTATAAAATCAATCTACTTGATTTTTCAGTCTAGAATAGCAGCTAGCGCTAGTAGTACCCTCTAGGTAGGAGGGGTAGAGGTAGAGGTAAAAGTATCTATATAATTTACTCTTTCTCTTTATTAGAACCCTTTAATTACTAATTAAGCTTTAAACTTAAAAACTTGATTATTCTCATCCTTTTTCTCTCTTAGAACTAGTTAACTAGTAATAGGCTTTTAACCTTTTAGAAGCTTACTATCTAGCCAAAATTCGAAGGTATTTTACAGAATAATCTGCTTAAATTTACTATAGATTACCTTTAGCCATTTAGCCCTATTAGAGCTTTTTAGTACCTATTTCCAGGTCTAGGGGGCTTGGGTATTAGTTATATTATATGTCTTTTAGTATATTTTCTTAAAAATAGAGAAGATAATCTATTTAGCGTATAATAGGTCTATTTCTTCAGGTAGAGTTGGACCTAAACCCTCTAGGGATGACTTTATAGGGCCTAAAGTAGGCCCTATATCCTCTAATTCCCCAGAACCCTCTGGGGGGTCCCCTTCTATAGAGAGTGCAGGTAAGCCTAAGAGAGGCTTTTCTAGGGGGTCTAAAATAGGCCCGGCAGGTACTATAGGGCCTGAGAGAGGCCCAGTAGGTTTTAAAGGGTCTAAGAGAGGCCCTTTAGCGGTTATAGGGTCTATATTCCTATCTAGAGGGTCTGAGAAGCCCTCTACTACCCCTTCTAGCCCAAAACCACTACTAGTATCTATACTGCTTAAATCCTCGTAAATCTTTACAATAGAGGTTTTCAAAACAGTATGCCTTTTAGAGATATATACTTAGTATATATTATTCCCTAATACTGCTAACAAATAGCCTGTTTTAGTCCTCAGGGCTAGTTTATAGCCCTTTAGACGCTTTTCTTCAGGTAGGAAAACCTCACAGCAAGCTCCTATAACCCTATATTTCTTCAGAAGGGGTTTATAGGTTTTAGAAGGCTCTAGCCCATTGTAAAGCTCTTAATAGGCTGTAAGGTCTCTATTTATAAAAGCAATAGAGTTAATTAACTCTAAAACGGCAGGTATAGTAAAACACTATAGATATAGCAGTAGGCCTACAGCAAGCATAGTAGCCTTTAAACAGTCTAGAATAACTCTAATAGAGCGTTTTATTAGACCGTTTTGCTCGTAGATATAGGGGCTGCTAGTTGAAAACTCTATACCTTTATACTATAGCCAGGCCTATAGGCTAGCATTTATCTCCTTCCCACCATTAAAATAGAAGCCCTTAGGGTACCGCCCAAATAAGGCTTTTAAGAACCTAAAAAAGCCCTTAATAGTATCCATAATAGGGTCTCTATCTCGGCTTTTTAGCAGGAAAAGCTACCGAAATCTAGACTTTCTATCTACTATTAGTAGCCCAATAGGGCACTTATTATAGGGCATAGGCTTAATAGAAAAGGTGTCCCCTTCTAAAGAGTCTAATATACCCTCTGATCGTCTATAGGCCTATGGTTAAGCCTACGACCGCTTTAGCCCTATCAGGCAAGTAAGAAAGTCCCCTTCTAAGATAGAATCAAAATTAGGTACCCCCTGGGCAATTTTAGCCGTCTTCTTCAGTAGACAAGGCTTATATGCCCTAATCTCTTATCCAGAGATAAGCTAGTTTGAGTAGCTTAGGGGACCCTTTAGAAGGTTTAGCCTAAATAGGCTGTCTGGTGCCTTTCTAGAAGGCGAGAGGCCCTCTAAAAGGAGATCTTCTAGGTCCTCTATGCCCTACCCCCCCTATTTCCTACAGGCGTTTCTGGCCGAGAGGGCGAAAGACCTATAGAAGGGGGCGTGCAGGGACCCGTACCGGAAGACCCTGTATCTTAGGGTTAGGCTTCTTAGCCTAGAACCTGAGGCAGTAGAGCCTATAGAGGACCTGGAAGGGCCTAATTCTTCTGTAAGAATAGGCTCTTTAGGGGTAGGGATTTTTTCATAGTCCCTAGCTGCCTCCCTATTAAAAGGGGGCAGCACTTCTCCAAAGCTTTCGTACTACTACTGGGACATAGTATATACTATTTGCTTGGTAGAATAGGCTTGTAGGGCCTGTACCCCCTTCTAAGGGATAAAAAATCCCGTTTTAGAAGGGTCTAAGTTATAATCGGTTGCTGATTAGCCTTATAGAGGGTTTTTCTCGAAAGATAACCCCCTGCATTATAGTGTCGAAGACCACTAAAAATGCTTATATCCATAGAGGGCACAAATAGTACCTCTTTTAGGACTTAGACACTTAGTCTTGCTAGGTTTTCAGGGCTATCTACCTAAATACAGCGTTGCCTCTACCTAAGGGTAAACTCTACCCCACCTATCTGTAGGTACCCAAAATCACCAGTAGTCACTAAATTAGTGAACAAAGAACGGTTATTTACTATATATACGGTAGAACCCATAGTATAGTAGGGCAGTAGGCCTAGAAGGCCTAGAAGGCTTAGGGCCCTTTTAGAGGGACCTAGGGCCCTTTTTAGGAGGCCCTTCCAACTATAGGCCCCTGTAACAATGTTTACAGGGGCTCTCTAGGCTATAGACAAGCTGTCTAAATCACTAGCCTCATCACCTAGAGAATAGCTCTTATTAAAAGCTAATTCTTCATCACTATAGGCTAATAGCCTACAGTACAGGTATAGTCCCTGAATCTTTAGAAGACTCTTTAGAGGTCTCCCCATACTAGATTCGGCTTAGTAGATTTTTTCTTGCTACTAGAGCCGCTGATCCCTTATTAGGCTTATTTC